>JAVYIG010005775.1:0-129931 GCA_035222895.1 Strongylocentrotus droebachiensis
TTATTATCCAACATTTATACTTTATTTGCATGAACCAATTACTTTGACATGGCTATTATCTGTATTATGTCAAGTTTTGCTGTATTAAAGGCATCGTTTAACAATTTTAAATCTGAGATGCATGGTCCTACGTGTTAACAATGTCTGTGATATGATGTAATATTGTTTTACTATTGTTTTACTATACTCGTTCCCCCCAAAAGACTGTAGTGTTATGAAAACCATTAGGCAAACGCAAAATTTGGTTTTGATTTCCAATCATAAATATCTTGATAATCAAACAGGCGATCGGCTTGTAAAAGTCATGGGGTTCCTGACTGACCTAAAGGTTTATAATTATCATTGCAGCATGAGCTAAATCCAGGATTTTGTTTCAGAATATGACATATAGTTACCGGATCCCTTTAAAGTCATGCTCATATTTATTAACTGTGCATGAATTGATGGTCTGTTTGGGTAATATCACCATCAGCATGGTTATTTGCTTACATGTAACCTGAAACAATATATAGCATATATTAGCAGTTAGTAACACTCATAGATAGTCTGTATGCACTTACTCTTCTTTGACACTTTCAGCAAAGTTGTTCATGTAGCATATAAGTAATTAATTATGTGTGTGTACTGCAAGGTTCTGGAGTCATCCAAATGATAAAAAATTTGGCCCAGTCTTGGTAGAGTAACAAGCACTGTACACAGAAAGATTAACATGGGACTACACAAACATGTGGCATAACAAAATCGGGCCTCAATTTTTTAGAATATGAAAGCATTTGAAGAGCCATGCTTTTCAAGAAACATTTTTTTTCTCTGATGTTCTTCCACACTTGCATTATAACAATGATAACGCTCACAAATTATTTGTCACCTCTCCCCAGAACTCAACCTTCTCTTTAAAAACAGATACATGAAATTTAAAACTGTGTCTTATTCTCTCAAGTCTCTGACTACTTCAAATAAAGCAGCTGGGCCCTGTATCATAAAACCTGTTATCAATAATAAATGCTACATTTCTATGACAAATCTGCTCTCAGCCAATCAAATGCCACTATTTCCGTAGCTTATAACTGTTATGCGGTGGTCACATCCCGCCGTACTTACAAGTGCGTGCTGTCTACGTGCAAAAACGTGGGCAAAATTTGAGTAACCGTACGTGGTGAGTGCCGCCTCCGTACGGATTTGGGAGCACGCAGACACACCGTAGCACTTTTAGTAGACGAGGAACTTTCGCTGCGTTCGGGCTGCGTTCGGGCTACCGATTCACCCCCAGTGCGTGTGACGTGTGTTGCCGGTACTCCCCACTGACCTCTACACCCTTTGCTACTCCCTCCCTACGTTTTCAGAAAAAACGTGGCGGCCGTGGCCTCCCCAAAAACCGTACGGACTAAAAACACGCACGGTCGGTTGTGACCAACGCTTTACTTGTTTACTTGTTTATGATAACAAGTTTTTTTAAAACAGGGCCCAGAACCGATGATTTGCCGTCTCTGTATAATGTACCGTAATATGTCACTGACTTTCTATGTCTTCGATGAAGGGAGGCTCATCAGCTCTATGCTTTACCAATAGCTCACACAACTTACAAGCATGTTTTACAAGTGTGATTTGTCTTATTCACTGAGAATTTACTCTGCACAAATGGTTTTAGCTTTCCATCCACATCCGATGGCCATATTTTCTTTTCAATTTTTTAAGTTTGGTCCCCCCCCCCCGGAACATCAATTGGAATATCATTCATAAACTTTAAAAAGTTATGTTCCCCCTTTCTTTTTCTTTTTTTGAGGGGAGGGGGGGGGGGGGGTGACACCTGCTACCCCTTAAACACCTTAACATGTGGAAAGCTCTAAAGAGGGCTGGCAAGATTCATACAATTATCATATTCTGAGGATAAATATCCACCAGCTAAAATTTGCCCACCCGTTTGTCATCTGCCACTGCATACATGGTTTCTAGGGGGGGGGGGGGGAGGTAATGGTGGTAGGGGGGGGGGGGAGGGGGGAGGTGATGGTTGTAGGGGGGGGGGGGGTGACTGGAATACAAAGGTCATCCTGAACAAAAGTTTGACCATATTGTTTCAGACAGGGGGGGGGGGGGTACTTTTTTTCATATTTGTTAGTCTATTATCCTTCTTCGAATCTTCTTATTTTTGCTATTTGTGTAAATACATAATACACTTTAAAAGGGTTTAGGAAAAAATGTTATATTATATCTATTTTACTGTGATTATTAAGCCACTTTAAAATGATTTATGAAAATAATGTTCATATTATATTTATTCTTGGGAACCTACAAAACCAAGCTATGCTTTTCAGTAGGTCCCTGTTTCATTTCATGATTTCGAACCTACTTTGTCAACTCTGTTCTTTATTGTGCAAACAATTGACATATGAAATGTAATAAAATTCGAATCCATCAATCATAAAGACATTAACAAAAAAAAGGTAGCATTTGTGTCTTGGGTACGTTTTTTGTATGTTTGTTGGATATTCTCTCAACTTTTTTGGAGGTTCATTGGGAAAGCTTGACATGAACATTATTTGTGATGATGACGATGATTGTTTTATCCGATTGTTAAAAGAAACCATGTATATGTAAACAACCAAGAAGAGAGTGTTGTAGGTCATACAGGGACGGGTGAGATGTAAGAAATAGAGCTTCCTTGTATATTGTGTTTTTTCCTAAGTGCCATACTATTAAGCCCCACTGTACTACTTCAAGCTACTTGCGCCTTCTATATAGTAAACAATGCCTAATCGGTGTATGTTGGTCCCCCATGATCCTCTTTGTCTTATGTTAGTTTAGAGCTGATTTGATGAGATAACCACCTGTCAGTGACCTAGATTCAGATTGTATTGTCCATGATTTTATTGTACAGGGAGGTCCAATCCCCCTGGCCAAACTAGTACAGACGGGCTCTAAAGGTTCGATGGCTCACAAAAGGAGTCGCTCTTGAAATGACCTCATATTTGAAAATACGTCTTAGCTCGGATGCAAGTAGGCTAGTTTTTTAAATTTCCAAACACTATAATTACACGGCTCGTTTAGTACTTACATGTAATTAACTTCTTCCAATGACATCTTGAACAGGTTTCTTTACCATAAATCACATTTACGAGTACTCTCGAAACTTGAATAATCTGAAATCAGATAAAGAAAACCGTAACAACATTAACAAAACCAAAAGGAAACACCGAGACTTTGGAATAAGTTCGTGATAACAAGTGACATGGGACACACAAATTAGTTGACATATACGCATACATCTACATGTTCTGATCAGTAAACAATAATGTAGGCCTGATATACGTTTCTTGTGATGGGTATGATATGCTGCAAATAAATTAGTAAATAAATAAAGTAAATTGATATATATCTGTCCATGTTTTGATCAGTACATATTATTAATGTGGGCCTAATATACGTTTTTTTTTGTTATGACAACGTATGACATGACGCAAATAAATTAGTTTCACTGTTTCTATATGTTGCCAGTGCATATACATAATATGAAGTGTATATCAGCTCACAAAACAGCTCAATTCTAGGACCTACTAAACCATAACATAGTATGATATGTGAGACGGCACTTCGTTGAGATGACGAATTTAGAGGAGAGGGTAACTAGCCATTCTGCACCCCACCCCCCCCCCCCCCCCCCCACCCCCATTTCGAAACCCATGAGTCATGCCTTCAGTACTGAGCCTATACACAAGTCCCAATATGATGCACCCTTTTTATGAAGGTGAATACCTTTTTTTGTTGGACCCCTCTTTTCCAAAATCCTGGATCCGCGCCTGCTCATAGTTGAACGAACTTATAATTTACAATCCCTTTGACGTTGACACTTTGCGTTTCACATAATGCTTATATAGTTACACAAACGTGAAATTCCCCGTTCCTTTGTTTGCTACTTTGAACATTGGACTCATTTCAACTTACATTTCCCATAAATCTCATGCATGTTTGACACAAGGAAACGAGCTCTGAAAAATAATGCAATGTCAAGTTTGTGAAAGTACGTTGGACCGTTTAGCGTACGATCAGGTAATGCAGATACGGAGCACCTATTTATACTTATTTGCTCCCAAACCTTTCTTTGAAAAGCACTTTAAGATCATGGCGGTGAATGATGAACCCCCCGTGATCGGACTGCTTTCTTTAAATAACATGGACGAGAAGAAGGCGTCATTTATAGCTCAATACATCACTGGTAGCGACATAACTCCGGATTTGAAGCAGATTTGCTCTGAGGAAGTCCCCTTTTTCAGACCACCTCAACACTGGATGCTGTATTTTTGTTTCAGCCGAGTCTACGCGGAAGATTGTCTCTCCAGCTTAGCGATATAACCACCGCTCAGTATGATATTCTGATTCCCAAACTAGCGGAAGCCTATGGTAAGAAAGCTTTAATTTGGACAGGATAATACAGACTTTCAAGAAATAATTTCAAAGATAATTTTAACACCGCATCGTCTGCCTATACAATTTTAAAACTAAGTAAAATGTAACCGTTATTTTCGATCATTTTAATATGTTTTCTGATATGGCAAATTCATATACAACTTTCAAAAGTAAAAGTGCTTACCTTGACCATGTACATTCAAAATGGCTGCCGTTTCGGTGACAAACATCTAACAACTTCTTATCCATGGGTTTGGGGGAAATTTCAAGGTTATGGCAACCACTTTTGATTTTAAAAGTTGCCTAGTTGAATTTGTTATGTCAGAAAACATGTTATTAGACACTAAAATCATTAGAATCGGACGATGTTAACTGTGTTGGTGAATTTCTAAAGTGCATTGACCTTTTTTACCATAGCGCCCTCATTTAAGGTCGGAGGTATAACAACCAATACATTTTTGGAATCCTTATGACCAGACGAGTATAATTTGATATGCATATTGACACGATTGGAACTATTTGAATTTCTATCCCTGTGTGACCTTTGTTGACCCCTCACGAAAATGCCTGGGATTTTCAAGAGGGCAGCCCAAGTCAAAAATTTTCGGTATTCATCAGGGAACACACAAACACTTTCAAACCTTTGTTCCCAGAGATTGGTCACGGGACCTACAGGCTGGTCTCCTACTAGTAGTACGTCGGGGTGGATGTGCTTTTCGTTTTTAAAAAAAGAAGAAGAATTTTTAACGATTTTGGGGGTAAAAGTCAGTAGGCTAACATGTTAGGCTGTTGGACTCTGACGATAAGGGGCGTTGTCCAATGAGACTATTCGGAGCCATATGATAAATAGATAACTAAATAAAAATACAAAAATACAAAAATACAACAACAACAAAACATGTATTTTTTTTTTCTTCAACGTGCACGCACGAGCGGACGACCACTCGCACATCCACGTACGCACTCGCACTGTCAACGCACATACGTCTGTCCAGATCGACACAGACGCATACAAATTCACACAAACATAGGCCTACAATAAAAATTAGTACTACAAACCGCATACATTTCCATTAAGAAAAATAAAGTTCAGACCATTAATTTTGTTTCTCTACACTGTTTCTGCCTGGGTGCCGCTAAAAGTCATAGAAAACCTTAGAATGAAACAAAAACAAATCCAAGCAAGGAGCTTATGATCAAATGTTCCGACAAGGCTGAAAAATTGTAATCACAATCGAGAGTCTAACACGGAAGCAAACCTTTGTTGGATTTGGATGGGGGGACACGTTGACTCCTCAATTTTTCAGGTAGGGGAAAAGTTTGAAAAAAGTGCACACAAAAAGCAAATACTGACTAAAGACTGCAACAAACTTTAGGCTCTGGAGGGCTCAAAAATGCAGCGTTTAGACAAATAAAATCTTCTCGCTCGGGAGCTACGCTCCCTCGCATAATATCTTTCAAAGTGTACGAGTAAATATTGTAGAAAAGTGAAGTATGAAAAAGTATATAAAACTTTGTTGGATTGCAAATTTGTATAGCTTAAGCAAATTATATTATCATTAACTTCCCCAGGTTTTGGGGGGAATAAGTACGTACTTTCCCAAAAATGTAAGTTTAATTTTCTGTTTCTGTATCTGTAAAAAATAAAATCACCATGGAGCCACATTAGTAATGAACAGATTCGCTCGTTCACACCCATATTTTATACACTAGCAATGAGTCGTAAGGAGGTGATTATCCTAGGGTGATTGTACAGGGGGTTATTGTCCTCTCGGGTTATTTTGCTTGTGGGTGATTGTCCAGGAGGTAAATGTCCCAGGAGCTAATTATTTTGTTTCTTCTTTTTTTACTTCTTCATCCTGTGTTTTCTTTTTCTTTCTTTCTTCTACTTCTTTTTTCGGGCAGGAAATAGAGCAATCGGTTTCATTGTTTGTGGCGTAGAGGGGGTAAATAAGAAATCCCGAGCTCAAGAATTCGAAGTGTTGAAGAGGAATCAGCCATCACTTCTTCAGTATACATCTGGTATTGTGATCTTCTGCACCAAGATAGATACAATTCTCAAAGAAGACTCTAGCAGAATCAAAACATTTATCATCCGGATCAGTGAGGTTTGCTTCTCGAGGAAAGAGGAAATATCGCGACAACAATATTGTCTCGAGGTACGTGAGATTTGTTTAAAGCCCCACTGCATGACTTATAGCTACTTGCGCCCTTTATATAGCAAACAATGTCTAATCGGTGACCGTTGGTCCCCCACTATCCCCTTTTTCTTATGTCAATGGAGAGCTCATTTGATGTGATAACCATTTGTCTGTTACTTGCAGGGAGGTCTAATCCCTCCTGGATAAACTGCCTTAGACGGGCTTTAAAAAGCATTTTTGTTTTCAATAAAATAATGATAACTATAATAATGATGATATATTTGACTAGACAATCCTGGCGCTCCATAACTATTACACCCGGCTTTGGCATGGCTCCTATTTAAAGGTGCTAATATCAGGTGCTGCGTATTAAAGGAGCTGCACTTTTCCTGCTATAGTGGCAAACACTTTTGCAGTGCAATAGGTTGGGTTCTAAAAGCAAGTGTTAATCAATGAAGCCTAGTACCTGAAGAGCTTGACAATTTTGCATATCATATGCATATTATTTGAACAAAATACACGTTTGTATAGGATTGTGTCTAGGCCTACTTAAACATAAATTAAATGATTTGTTATGTCAGTCAGCGTATCAAATGTATTCTTAGTTCACAAACCAAATGAAATATAATTGAGACAAGACATTGGAAAGTGAGTTTCTAATTGTTGTTGATTGATTACTTATTGTGATATATATATACTATTTTTAATCATAATAATAACAATTTTACATAGTATGTTAATCTCGTGTAATGCTTTCTGTATGTGCTGCTGATAGCGCGTGTCTGTTTATCGAAACCATAAGACTAAAATGGTGCAGTCACCATGCGGACACTCGAAAAGTCGGATTTTCTCTTCAGGGTCTTTTATCAAAGTTACAACATAATCATGATAATAAACAAATCACGTAATTACGTTAAACTTACATTGTGATACTAACGTCAAATAATCATGAAAAAGGATTGCCACATAAGCTCAGCTTGAAGGCGAGGCTATACCTGTATAGAGCTTGATAATTCTATATATAAACTAATATTCGGGAATGGGGGGTGGGGGGGGGGGGGTTATGAGAAGATGACAGGAGGAGGTGACAAAAGTGATGGCTGTGCTGTAGAGATAGAAGAGAATGAGACAGAAGGCAGAAGTGAGAAATGAATTAAGGTGTTGAAACTAGCTCTTCTGGTGCTAGAAATAGCAGCCTTAGTAGCATTTGTAGGTACTCTATCAGGTTGCGCCAGCACTTGTGCTACATCAGCACTGCAGGTGCATTCACTAAATGTGCAGCCAAAAGGGCTATATAATATATGATCATCATTATGATCATCATTGTTTACATGTACATGTCAATATAATTTCTCTATAATATAGATTTACCAATAGAAGCCATGGACTATTGGTTTCAATAGGTAATTCGGAATATGGGACCTTATATAACATATTATGTTTTGCCCTCGAAATGCTAGAAACAGCACTTACCTCACCTGGGTCGAGTGTAACAAATGTAGATGAATTTACTGTCACGTGACGGTATTGTTGTGGCAGGAGTTCGAACCCTGTAGATTGTAGTTTACAGTCCACAGACTCGTCCACTGGACCACCGCATCTTACATAAGGCCAAACAAAAAAAAAAAATTGGTTGTCCTCGACCGCCCGCTCGTCATTTTCGGGCCGCTCGTATTTTTTTTATTTTTTTGATATAATTATATATATTTTTGTTATTCATTTTTTTTTTTTTTTTTTTTTTTTTGGGCGGGGGGGGGGGGGGGGGGCAATCTTAAATGCCAAACATACCATTTTATGCATTTGCGAGGATCAAAATGCGTCCCGTTGCCAGTTTGGTCTTTTCAGTACGCAATGACGCAATATTAAACTTGCCATTTTAATTTTTCTATGTCAAAATGCCGTTCATTCAAATCAGGTTCTGAGCATTATTAAACTTATTTTAAAGCCCATCTGTACTAGTTTACAGGAGGGATTAGACTACACTGCAAGGTCACTGGACAGGTGGTTATCTCATCAAATCAGCTCTCAGTTAATATAAGATAAAGAGGATCATGGGGGACCAATAGTCACCGATTAGGCATTGTTTGCTACATAGAGGGCGCAAGTAGCTATAAGTAGTACAATGGAGATTTAAAAGGTGCTGTACTTCAAAGCCCAAAATACCTTCTGTGTTGGTCTTGATATTCATTGTACATTAAACTAGTCGCTAACCATATTAACGTGTTTTATATATTTTGTTTGTTTAAATGCTTGACAATCCCAATGATTTTTTTTTTTATGGAAAACAAATATTTAAAACAAAAATTTATAAATGGGGAAAAAAAAAAAAAAAAAATATCAAAAATCCGCCCGCGCGCCCCTACTCCAGAAAAGCAATCGAGGACAACCAAACAATTGTTGTTTGGCCTAATTATGAACCTAACCTTTAAGCTCCAAAAATGTGTAAGACAGTACTAACATCTTGTAAACAGTGGACGTTGAACAGTTGGAGGCATGGAGGAATAAGTAAAGGAAAACACAAATAAATTGCGAGAAGAACAATTGTTGAGACAATAGGTCTTTGACTGCTCTAAGACTGTGAATCCCTCCCCCTCTGGATCCGCTAGGGGCTTTTTTAATCAATATGTATTTTTCTTCGATGTTTACTGTTCATGTTATTTAGCTATCCACCCGTGAATCGGCTGGCCCACAATACGACGTATCGACTGGCTCAAATAGAAAACCCATCATAAAACCAAAACCAGTTGCAGATTCTAAATGGTTTTAGACGGCCGATCAGGTATCGGGTAAGTTGTTCTTATTTTCTTTTTTTAAAGGAAAGAGATGAGACAGTACTTAAACAAAAAAAGAGAAAATCTCTTTATGTCAAAAGATACCCTTTTCAAAGAAAAATATTAACGGTTAAACAAAATGTTAAAGATATAGACAAATAACAGAAAAATTTCCAATGTCCTAACTGATCAATTACAATTCATGTTTTAAGAAAACACAGCCAAAAGCCTTTGCAAATAACGTGAAATAAATCATAAATATGTTGACTATTATTCGATTTACTTGTGACGTCTCAGGTTGAAGCAGATATTATACTGGTATTTCACCCCCACCCCATTCCTACCACAACACACACACATCCTCTCCCCACATTTTGAGAACAAAATATCGATTGCATTTCATTCCCTTGAGACTCGGGCTTTTCTGTTGACTGTTGAAACTGAACCTTCTACATTGGTAATTTTAACAGATTCAGATAAATGACCAAATAGATGTGTGCTCTGAGATGACGCCGTTGCTGCTCCAAACAATTCTTTGAGTGCCTTTAATGCGGAAAGGCAGGTAGCATATTGTGTAGATGATTATATTTGCCCAGGAGTTGAGGAACATGAGATTGATCAGAAAAGAACTAGCGGGCTCCAGATAAAGGCCAGGTGACGGGCAAAACGATCAGATTAACCAGGACATAGGCCGTCACGTTTGGTGTTTAGCAGATGATGTAAATGCTGACAAGAACCAACATTAACTTAAAGACTCTGGTAGGGGCCAATACATAGAACATTGGCTTGTCGGTGTTCTGGATCTGAGTCTTCTTGGCAATCAAGCGTTGCTTGTGTCGGAAATAAGCTGCCTGGGCTTGTGTTAGGAGAAGAGTAGAACTAGGGAGGATTACAGTAACTAGACAACTGAAGATCCCAATAGGCATATTGCTCCGTTTAGTCTCATTTCACAACGCCCCCTATCGTCAGAGCACGGTCAGAGTCAGCAGCCTAACATGTTAGCCTATGGACGTTTTTTTTTTAAATCGTTAAAAATTCATTTTTTGTTTAAACGAAAAGCACATCCACCCCGACGTACGTTATCACTAGCTCTTTCATTGGAGCCCTCATGTCTCATTGACTTTTGAAAGTTCACCCACCGTCATTTTTCAAAATAGGTTGCAAGCTCGTCATTGCCTATAATACACATGTGAAACAAGTCTAACTTTGCACTCAGTTTACCAAGCGATTTGGAGATTATAGGTCGAGCACACGAAACATAAAAAGCATGAATTATCATAGATCACTTCTGCCTATTTCATTATGTCCAATTCATCCAACCCCCCACCGTAATTTTTCAATTTAGTAAAAGCAAACATTTAGCCGAGGTAAGCAAAAACATGAATATTCATGAACGGTCAGACAATACAGCCTTTATAGTACGTAACGTATAGTGAATGGGAATGGGCGATGATCCGTACAGGAGGTAGAGGTCAGTGGTTTGTGCTGGCAATGTTCACGCGAGCGAAAATGAGACAATCGGAGCAATATGGGGGAACGTTACTCGGACCTGCTTGTTAAAGACGGGTGCATAGCGCGGTGTAAGCTAAAAAACGAAAAGACTAAACAAAGCCGATTTGGATTTCATACACAGGATTATTATGTTATTCTTTATTTTCTTCATACACAAATCCTTATCTGTTAGCCCAGAGAATGGGAAGTAAAGTTTGTAAAGGTTATTTCATACATTTAAGAGGAAATTAAAGGAATACCTAATACTTGACAGTCAGAGATCATCAGCATTAATGTTGTCCTTTATGAAAGCACTGGAAATACCTTTACCACACCATTATAGTCAGAAACCCATTAACACCTGGGTGAAGAGAGCCAAATGTGGATTTATGTCTTGCCAAAGGACATTAGTGCCGGGCTGGGATTCGAACCAACAACCCTAGGATTGTGGGTCAAGTTAATGAACTGTATTTCCCTGTCCCCGAGCCAGTGTTTGCCACGATCTACCCACCTCTCTCTCTCTCTCTCTCTCTCTCTCTCCTTCCTTTTTATGTCCCTCTCCTTCTCTCTCCCCACTCTCTTTCTCCCTCGTCATTTCTCTTCTTCTCGATTTCCTCGTCATCTCTGCTTTGGTCTCCCTACATGTAGCCAGCCTGGCTTCACTCGTTGAATATTGTATTGTAACCACATGTTCATGTGCGTAAAAAACATGTTTTTCTTAAGTGTATATATTTTGTTTCGATTTTGTTTACACTATTGAATTTCATTGTAAATCAACTACTTTACGTGTTGATGTTTTTAAACTGAAAAAATGAAATAAATATTAAACTTTACCGTGTCAAACCTATCTTTAATATTACTTAGCAACAATTGCCAATCTTTTATATTATTTCATAGAATTGTTGTATGTTGATGACCGAACTTGTCTTCATCACCCCTTCTCTCTTTCTCTCTCTCTCTCTCTCTCTCTCTCTCTCCCTCTCTCTCATGTCTCTCTCTCTCCCTCTCTCTCTCCCTCTCTCTCTCTCTCTCTCTCGTTCTCTCTCTCCCTCCCCCTCTCTCTCGCTCTCTCTCCAATCTTTCGCTCTCTTGCAATCTCAGTCCTCTCTCTCACTCTTTCCCTTCCACCTACCTTTCAAAAACATGGAGCTTGCACTCTTCCTTGTTGGAGCTTGCACTCTTCCTTGTTGGAGCTTGCACTCTTCCTTGTTGCGGTCCTAACTTACATCCCAATATACCTATACACCAAAAATGTAGTACTCGTTTAAAGGTAGACTCACATGTGCTCCTTGGCTTTACACTCATGAATAATTTACAATTGCAAATTGTTAACTTGTAGTAGTATAATTATATATGCTGTTTATTTTAATATTGTAAATACTTATGTAGAAACATTGTACAACTATTAAAGGTACTACGTCCCATTTGCAGCCAATATCATATTCTGTTGAACTTTGCAAGAATTATGAATATGTCACGTATGTACTATCTGTTAAATTCAAACGTTGGCAGTGTCCTAGTATTCAAATTATACAAGGAAACCCGTTTACCTTCTAGACTTCACTGTCAGACAATATTGAGTGACTGAATGACCTTCATTTTTCTTTGGTTATAACATTAATGAAATAAGCTGTAAAGGGTACCTGATCATTTGTCTACATCAATAACCCACTTATTGTAATGGCCATACAAAAACTGTTTAAATCTTTGCGCAACACAAAACTAACACCATTCGCTAATTTTTTTTGCAAATCAGACATTTAACTAAAAGGATTGCACATCCTAAAGTCGATTCGACTACTAACGGTCGTTATTTTCCGACAAAAAGACTTTTTGAAGTCTTTTCGTTTTGAGGGGAGCTCTAAATAAATATTTTTTTCCACTGACCGTTAAATCAAACCTTTGCATTTTTGGACTGCAAAATAAGGACATAGTACCTCTTAGCCCCCGGGCTGCAATGAATGTTTTTTTAATAAACAAATTATTTTTATCACAATTCTACGTTTTAAAATAACTTTAAAATAAAGCAGCTAACCTCTACCCCCCTTTTTTTTGCAGCGAAACTGCGGATTAATAGACAAAAATATATGAATAGGTTTATATTTGTCATTCTGTTAACAAAAAACAGATCTACACTAAGCAGGTTATTTACAGATATAGCTTACCTAAAACAATATACAATTGATATGTGGCAAGTTATAAAAGGTATTATTGACTAAGATTCCCATTAGATTCCGATTCATGATTTTAAAAATTTAATTATTCCCTTCTTATGATAAAAAATGGAATACATATTTACAAAATGTGGGGAGGAAGAAGGTGAAATTCCCCGAAAGCGCGAGGCTTGAGATTGGATCGCAAACACGAATAATTAAACAAAACTTAATAACTATAATCTACACAAATATCTCTGAAGAAGAAAAATAAAAGATGAAAACAATCTAACAACCGATTCTGAAAAAAGTTTAAAATTCCATACGTGCTACGAGTTGTATTGTACAAAAATTAGTTATTACAAATGATATCAGCAAGAGTAAATATGGGGTGAAGGGCAACTTTGGACAGATAACAATGATAACAAAGATTATAATCAACGATTGATAACATTTAAAATGTTACCATAAGAAGACTATTCCATTGAGCTTACCAAAAATTAACTTTACAAAATACAGAATTTACATAAGCACATGGACCACCACAATGAACAAGGCTACGCTTTACAACAAACAGACGCACACGTTAACATATGAATTTTCTCCCCAAATCTCCAAATGACTATGAGAACACATATCATAGGCCTATATAAAAAAAAGTATATCTCTCATATTTTCGCATAACTTTCATGTACAGACTTTTGCCATTCCTGATTATGCACACCAAACTGTACAACCTATTGATAGTAATCCCATACTATTCATTAACAATCAACAAAAATAAACTTTGTGTGAAATGGTGTCCCGCAAACCAGCCAATATGATATATAAAACCACTACAGGAATACAGTACCACGCAGTACAACATTGGCTTGATCAAGCAGTACGTTACCTCTATAGATAGCTACGTTCTCAAAACTCTGGCTTACTTGTTATTCCTAGGGTGAACACAAAGTGGGGGAGTGGGTCTTCGCCCGAGCTGGGCCGTCATTATGGAACACACTCCCTCAATGGATTACAAATAGCAGTTCTGTTGAAGTGTTTAAAATAATCTTCAAAAAATTATGTTTGATTATCCTATAATCGATTACCAATACATTTCATGTCCGTAGCTTTCCTACTATACTTTTGTCTATTTATCATGTATTTCATCTCTTGCACAAGCTGCGCCTTGAGCATTTGAGTGTCAAATGGATTTGGTGCCTTACAAATCGTATGTATTGTTATTATTATTATTACACATGTGTATGCCTGTATGCCTTGTATTTTCTGTCATACTTTACATAAGCCCTTTCTCATTATCACTGCAATACTCACTTGATTAAAAAGTGATTTATGTCTAATGATATTGATGTAACAGTAACAGGGTCAGTTAATTTGATATCACGGCAGACAAAAATTACATTCTTATATCATTTTGTCAATAATTTGAATCAATTCTGTATTATTATATATACATCTACAGTGCGTCCCAGAAAAAACGAAACCGAGAAGTATCGATGTTTTATCATAACTTAATCACAACCATAATTAATGAATGATACATATTTGGAAAGCTTAGAGTCTCCTTTTTCATGTAATGCTACTCAGATAATGCATATTTCACGCATGAGTGATTAAAAGCAATTTGAAGGAAGGAAACCAACAAATAATTTGGCGGGCGGCATCTGAATTTCAAAGAAAAGTTCACATTTCTAGAAAGTTCATTTTCTGCTCTTTCATATGATACCTCAATCAAGAAAAATGAGCCAGGAATAACAAAGTTCTGTTTGTTTAAAGTAGCCCTTACATTTTCATAATTTTAACAAACGAATCCGTTTTCACTGGGTGCCTGCCGTAGCAAAAAGCAGATTTGACAAAAGACTTAACTCCGTTTCGTTGACAATCAGCCATGCATGTAGACTCTCGTCTACGGCTGATTGTCAACGAAACGGAGTTAAGTCTTTTGTTAATTTCGTTTATTGATACGGCAGGCAGCCAGTGAAAACGAATTCGTTTAATAAAATTATGGAAATGCAAGCACTACTTTAAACAAATAGAACTTTGTCATTTCTCGCTCATTTTTCCTGATTGAGGTGTCATATGAAAGGGCAGAAACTCAACTTTCTAGAAATGTGATTTTTTTTTCGAAATTCAGATACCGCCCGCCAAATGTATTTTTGGTTTCCTTCCTTCAAATTGCTTTTAATCACTTATGCGTGAAATATGCATCACGTGAGTAGCATCAACTGAAAGAAGAGACTCTAAGCTTTCCAAATATGTATCATTCATTAATTATAGTTGTGGTTAAGTTATGATAGAACACCGATACTTCTCGGTTTCGTTTTTTCTGGGACGCACTGTATATACATATGTTTTTTATAATCCACCTGTCTACAAAGACCACCTTTTTTCCCTTAGGAAATGGTTTCTCACTGAAACATGTACTAAAGGAACCTGTTTACAAGGACTACTTTATGTGAATTCCCTTTAATAGGCTATCGCTATAGACAGGTTTGACTGTATATCTGCAAGATATAAACATGTAACACTAACACAATTTACAAGAACGAAGATGGATTCTTAGTTACTTCATTACATATTTCGTTACACTTTAAAGCTTAATTCATCTCAATTACGGGGAATTTATTTTAAAGGGCACATGAAGTGTATCATCAGTAGCGTACCTGCCCTCAATCGAATTGAGGTATGTAATGCATGTTTTTGAATAAACAAATATTTGTATCACAATACTACGTTGTGTAACATTTGTTATATAAAGCAGCTACCCTATACAATTTATTATGTTGCAGCGAAACTGCGGGTTAATAGACGATGTATATGAATACGTTTACGTGTGTCATTCTACTAAAGAAAAACAAATCTAGGTTATTTACAGACCTAAACAAATATAAAAACGATATATGACGAGCTATAACATGTATTATTGACTGAGACTGGTGTTCTCTAAATGGAATTAAAATCCACATTAGATTCCGATTCATGATAAAAAATACAATTATTTCCTTCTTATGATAACAAATGAAAAACATATTTACAAATTCTGAGGAGGAAGAAGGCAAAATTCCCCGACGGCGCGTGGCTTGTGATTTGGTCGCCATTTTATGCAAACACGCATAATTATACAAAACTTAATAACAGGATCTACACAAATACCTCTGAAGAAGAAAAAGAAAAAGAAAAAAACTAAAAAGAGTTTAAAATTTCTTATGTGCTACGAGTTGTATTGTACACAAATTATTTATTAAAAATTATATCAGCAAAGTAAATATGGGGTTAAAGGGATAGTTGAGTCTTGTTTGCAGACCGCCAATGCCTTCAAAGTGCATGGTTATTGCTCTTATTCTTATCTATGACATTTCTAGTGCCCATTTAGGACCTAAAATTGCTATGAAGGTAATTGTAGACTCCAAAATGTGTGAAATTTAGCCAATACAATCATACCAAATACGGTGACCGTTAATTGATTAATTAATTAATAGTAACAATTCATGTGCCGGCTGTTTGTGCGTAATTTAACCAACATGAAATGGCCAACAAAAAGCCAAAATCGGCATTGGCTGAAATACAACGTAAAAGGCGCTATTTAGTATTTCAACGGCTGGTTTAAATAATCAAATATTTGTGGTGGAACACATATATTAGAAATTTATATATTTATGGATATTTCAGCCGTCTCTGAACCGATTTTGATCAAAAAGAGATGATTTTGTCATTTAAATCGTATGTTCTTTCAAATTTGACTCTTAGTTTTTTTATTTCATCTCACAATAAATATTGTGTGTAGCGCCCTCCGCAACAGAACTCAACAATCCCTTTAAGGGTAACTTTTGACAGATGATGATAACAGATAATGATATCAATGATTATAATTAACGATTGATAGCATTTAAAATGTTGCCATGGAAAGACTATTCCATTGAGCTTACCAAAAATTAACTTTACAAAATACAGAATTTACATAGGCACATTGACATATCGGGGACACAAAACCTCCACAATGAACAACGGCTACACTTTACAAAAAAGAGACGCACATGTAAACATTCAAATTTCTCCCCAAATCTCCCCAAATATATCTCTCTCATATCTTCGCATAACTTTCATACAAAAAGTTTTGCCATTCCTAATATGCACACCGAATCAGTACAACCTATTCATTAAAATCCCATGCTATTCATTCACAATCAACAAAAATAATCTATATTTAAAATGGTGTCCCGCATACCAGCTAATATGATATAGAATACCACTAAATATTGTTATTCCTATATGACTTGTATTTTGCTTTACAAGCCCTTTTTCATTATCACTGCAAAATTTGATTACAAAGTGTTATATGTCTAATGATATTGAAAGAACTTTTGTTACAGTAACACTACGTTGCTAGTAGGGTCACTTGATTTTATATCACGTCAGATCAAAATCACAATCATGTAACATTTTGTCAGTAATTTGATTCACTTTCCTATATATAAAACATAATACAGTCAAACCTGTTTAAGTGACCACCTGTCTACAAAGACCGCATTTTTGGTTTCCCTTGAAAATTATAGACAGGTTTGACTGCAAGATATAAACATGTAACACTAGCACAACTTACATGACTTTAATTACACTTAATAAAAGAACGAAGAAGGATTCTTAGTTACTTCAGTACATGTTTCGTTACACTTTAAAGCTAAATTCACCTCAATTACACGGATTTCTTTTAAAGGGCACATGAAGTGTATCATCAGTAGAGTACCTGCCCTTAATCGAATAGAGGAGGAGGAGGAGGGTAAGGCAGCATGGACATGAAGTCGTATGACCCCTTTTCACCCTCGATGACCTTTAAGTTTCGTATTTCATCTACTTATTGAAGGTAAATGCTACCTAAATAGCTTAATAATGTCATAGAAAACCGAAACATCAAACGAAGTACTCTAGTGAAACCGGACCAAAAAATGAAGAAAAACTAAAATCAAAGGTATAGATTTTTGAAAGTTATAATCACTTTACGTATGGGAAATTGGGAATTTCAAATTTGTTGAAAAGATGATGTGGATCAATGTGATGAGGTTCGGGACAACGTTACCGTTATTTCCAAAATATAAACTTACACACATTGATTTTTTTTTAATGGTATGACTCGGGAGTTTTTATTTTCCCATTCACAAGGACCTACAATAATATGCTTTTCATAATATATTTGAATAGTGACCCGAGGTTTTAGGGAAAACGGAAGTTAATAATATTTTTGTACAGGAGAGTTGTTTATTAAAACGGCACGATCTATTAACTAAATTGCCATAACTTTAGTGATGTCATAATTTAAACATTCAAAACTCTTTTATTTTTGGTCCGTTTTATTTTATCATTCCGTTTCTGTTAATTTTCTGCTTTCATACAAAAAAAAGTACTACAAAGGTTGGATTATCCTTAACGTAGGCAGCTCTTTGACTTGGGGGTCACTCGTATTTCCTAAAGTTCATAATTCCGTTGGTTCATAAATTCGAGTTACAAATTTCCCATACCCAATTATAGCAGGTAGTTCATTATACCGAAAATGAAATAGCGTTCATAATTCAGAAGATTCGTTATTTGGAAGAGTTTATGAGGTTCTATTTTTTATTTTTGAAATGATATGCCTTTGAGATTATAGACGCCTTTCATTTCCGAAGTTATGAACCCTATAATAATAATTCATAATTCAGAAGATTCGTTATTTGGAAAAGGCTATCAAGCTCAGACCCTATGTTGAACTAGATGGCAATATCATTGAGGAGGTCAACATTTACATCTACCTAGGACAACGTATCACTGATGATGTCAGATGCAAGGTAGACATCTAACGAAGGATTGAAATAGCATGAATAATGTCCAGGCGATTAAAGACTTATTTATAGCAAGAATGGTGAAATTCAAACTTAAAATGAAACTTACATAGGTTATGTTCTATTGCATGGAGCAGCAACGTGGACATTAACAAGGAATAAGGAAAATTGGGTGTACTGGAGAATGATGAGAATGTCATGGAAAGATATGAAAATTGATAGAGAATTAAGGAAAAAAGGTTGCTGAAACAAAATATCCTTATAGGAATGGTTGAAGCAAAGAGCAACAAGAACTAACTGGGAGGGGAAGATTGGAATGACATTGTATAAGAATGTACTGGGGTGGCAGAAAACAGAAATGTGTGGAAAATTACAGCAATTAAATTCAGGGCTGAGAAAACATTCTTTGATCGATAGATTTCAATTAGTGAATTACAAACCCTATTTCATTTTCGGATTTGTGAACCTTTTTTTCGTTTTCGTAAATAGGAACCTTGAGAAAGAAGACATGTAACCAGTGGCACTTCCCAATCGACTCCACTGAGTATCATTGTACATGTACATTCCACAGGGTTGGCAGGGTCTAGAGATCCACTTGTCCGCTATAGTAATACGTATCTCGAAGCGGTATTCCATTCCTTCGGTGATTACCATTCGGCAGAGGTTCGTGGCTCTGTAGTAACATAAAAATAGTAATCACATGTTAATAATGTTAATCAATTGTTCTATTCTATTGAGTACATATATCTGACACATTTTTCTTTAGCTAGCAATTAACCCAAATGATTTGCTTCATCTAAAGAAACCTACCTATCATATAATACAGCAACAACAACAACAACAGTAACAACAGCAACGATTCAAGTCAATTCATTTTCCATTTTTAAACAATGTGAATACTTGGGCAAACACAGCAATGGAATCAAAATATAAAATGGAAGGGTACCCTTAAAAGTAAGGTCTTTGTAGGCATACCAAATGAACACTTTGCTTTTGCAGAGTCCAAATTTTTTACATAGAATCATAGTGTTTTAAACAGATTTGTAATACCGTATTTCAATGGTACATACAATCAAAACATACAGCATTGGCACACCAACCACCTGAACAAGAACACAGCAGCAGGAACATTAGCAGACACACACATACACCGAAGAGAAAGAGAAATAGGCGACATGATAAGGCAAGAAAGGGGAATAGAAAAAGAGACAAAGAGAGAGAGAGAGAGAGAGAGAGAGAGAGCGGGGTGGCAAACAAGATATATAAGAAGGAAAGACAGCAAAAGGAATTTGGATGATGATGATAGATAAAGGAAAAACAGAGACATAGACAGAGAGAGCAGGAGATAACAGAGAAGAAAGATTCAAGTCGGAAAGGAAAGTACATTTCGTCAATGCAAAGAGTAATGGGAATTACTTTAAAAAGTTCTGAAAAAATATTACTTAAATTATTTATCAAGATTAAAAAATGTCTTGAAAAGAGATTTTCGTTCCTATTCCTACTTTATAGGTGACAGCGTACTTCTGCTTCTTCAATGTGCACATTGTACATTTTTGCTTTTAAAGGCAGAGTATTCTACTGACACTAATTCCGATGTATGTGTAATACTGCCATTTGCTGCTCACAATGTCCTAATGTGTCGATAGTCATGTCCCACATTGCATTAGCAACTGCTTGAAGCGCATGTGTTGATGTTTGGGTACAGGAACCGAAAATCGCTCCTTTGTACGCCTTCGCCTATAGATGGCGCAATTGAAAATACATGTTTATTACATTGGTAGCGATGGTGGTAAAATATCCCGCTTGAAACAAATTTGAATTATGGTATTCTGTTTACAGACTGATGAACAACCGCATACACCTACCGGCGCACGTCCAGTGAAGGAGGGTCCGGTATTGAAATTTCGGCTGACGCTCCTCTGCTCTCGACTCTTGTACTGAGTGAATAAAGCCATGTCCATCTTATCATTGCAAAAGGAAAGGTCCATACTTCTGTCCTCGTGATGGAAAATTGGGTTTCCTGGTAAAAAATAAACAACAATAACAACTCCCGATTATATATGCAGAGCAATCTCAGTTACAAAGAAACCAGTTGTGCCCAGCCTAAGAAATGCATATAACTTAGTTTTGCCTAAGTCTAGCACTCAGTACTGTAAACAAAATGTATTCATGGCGGACCTGAAATTTATACCCAACTACTAACCAAATTACACTCATTTTATTCTGATCTTGTCTGAATCAATGGATAATAGATGTTGGTATGTAAGATTGGTGCAACCTGGGAAGGGTCAGGACGGATTTTTTTTTTTTTTTTTTTTTTTTTTTGGGGGGGGGGGGGGAGGGGGAGGGGGAGGGGGGGGGGGGGTGTAACGGTGATTAAAAGATGGGTGAGAAGGGGAATAGGATGTACACAACCGTGATAACACAATTGTTGTATTATGTGTTATATTTAAACACGCTTAATAATTGATTGATTTGTACATTCGTTTCTTTTTATTTTGTATAAACATACACATAAACTGACACAAGACATAATTAAAAATTAAAAATTCTGTCGACTACTACTATCACAGTATTTGGCTCATCGGCTAATAGAAATATTAAAGACCAATACTTGTGAACAGAAGTCTGTATTCTGACTTGAGTCAATTTAAAACAATCTTCTCCCTCACGGACTAGCAGAATTTCATATTTTCTCTTGTTTA
The DNA here is from genome assembly GCA_035222895.1 of Strongylocentrotus droebachiensis. NCBI lineage: Eukaryota > Metazoa > Echinodermata > Echinoidea > Camarodonta > Strongylocentrotidae > Strongylocentrotus > Strongylocentrotus droebachiensis. The sequence continues at coordinate 21,479 of JAVYIG010005775.1, forward strand.
ACTATAAATAGATGAATTAATAATTGAATAAATGTATACAAATATGTATACATAAATGATTGATCCAAAATCTGGTTTGTAATGCGTTGTTAGCATATCAGGTTTTATGTTCACAGCTCAAATGATTTCTACCTCGAGAAGACGTAAAGATACTTCAAAATGTTGAAGTCGTAAGGAATTTGGGCTATAACAATAAACCATGATAAGCTAAAAAGTATTACAAACCAGACTTTTAACTAATCATTGATATATATATATATATATATATATATATATACAGTACATATGGCTCCGAATAGTCTTATTGGACAACGCCCCCTATCGTCAGAGTCCAGCAACCTAACATGTTAGCCTATAGACTATTACCCCCCAAAATCGTTAAAAACTAATTTTTTGTTTAAACGAAAAGCACATCCACCCTGACGTACGTTGACACTAGCTCTTTCATTGGAACCCTCATGTCCCGTTGACTTTTGAAAGTTGGTCAAAACAGGTCGCTAGCTCGCCATTACCTATATAACACATGTGAAAAAAATCGAACTTTGAACGCAATTTGCCACGCGATTGTAAGGTTATTGGTCAATCACACGAAGGATAACAAGCATGAATTATCATAGATCAGTTCTCATCGGTTCATTATGTCCATTTCAGCCAACCCCCCCCCCCCCCCACCGTAATGTTTCCATTTAGTATAGGCAAGCATTTTGCCGAGGTAAGCAAAAACATGAATATTCATGATCGCCATGGACTATTCGATTATTTACAGAGGGGTGCAATTGTTCACCACATCAAACTCCCCTTCTTTAAGTCAAGTATTACATTGTATTATCTAGTTTCGTAGGTTTATTTTAATAACTGTTTAATTATCAGATATCAATGATAGTTTAAAGATATGGAAAATGTTCTTGTATTTTATATTTAGCAAAGCAATCTCACATACAAATTCACTACCAAGTGTCGTCTAATCCGCCGATTGCCGGGGGGGGGGGGGGGGGGGGGGGGGGGCTGGTAAGAGGACCTTTTTTTTTTTTTTTTTTTTTGGTCCCGAAATTTGAAAATTTGCCGATCGACATTCTGTACCGTTGGGGGCGGGGGGGGGGGGGGGGGTAAGTTCATCATTTTTAGGTCATCCCTAAGGATTAAAAAAAAAAAAAAATAATAATAATAATAATAATAACATTAAAAGGGGAGGGGGGGGTTCCCGAAAAACATACACATAAACAAAACTGTAGAGGGGGTGAGAGGGTTTAACCCCCCACCCCCCCCCCCCCCCTTCTGCGTACGCGCCTGTATATATATATATATATATATTGGGAAAACAAATTCAACCAACCAACCTCGTAAAGGCATCCGACGATCACCGTGATTGTAATCTCTTGTTCCAAACATAGATGTGGGCCCAGCAGGACCCTGGCTGCTTTGGTTTTTCATCACTTTTCTGTTTCTCAAAGCGAGCATGAAGAAGACCAAGATCAGGATGAGGATGAAGAAGAAAAGTACACCTGCTGTCGTTCCGACGATCACTGCAATAGAGGTTGCTGAGGGGGGAAAGAATTTATTACATCTATTTTTGTAGACAAGGAGAATCACTTCAAAATTCTGACTAGTCCAATATCATTTGTCATCCGTTGTAGGTTAGCAGTTAGAAATAATCAGGCATCATCTACAAAAAGCGGTCGTGTTATTATTTAGTTTTACTACCTCAAACTGTTTAAGTTTCCAACAGTGGCCTCCGTTAATTTTCAGGTCGTGTAGGTATTGTTCGAATTTAGAATATAAATAGGGTCATGTTTTACCAAGTAAAAGTTGTTATGATATATTTGATCAAAACGACAGTGCAATTGAACTAGAAAAGGTATGATAAATTCTTTTACATAACAGGGCATATATTTCTTTGAATAAATTGCAGTTTTTCTTCAAATAAACTTCTTTAAATAGAAAATAAAAATGAATGCGTGGCATATATGCATTTGTACTAAAAACCAAATGACTAAACATAAAGACCTATTTAAAGGGACTTAGTAACATTGTTAAGATGAAAGAAAATATTGCTAAGGTAGTGACTTCAATGCTAGATGTACGCTTAAAGATAATGTGAAAGTTTGAGTGAAAACAAACCATTCTTAATGCTAACAATTGAGAATGTAATCTGATCGATTCCTTAATTCTCCCAACTATATTATACAATTAATTGCATTTTAGGTGAATGCAAATCGTCACAAAGCAATGAATTGGTTTTATATACCACTCCAGACATTCAAGTGTTGAATGATTTTTATAATTTTTTCATTGTAAAAAAGGGTTGGAAAATTCAAAAATGGTTGGGAGAATTTACTGTTAGAGGGAAGTGCACTGCTACGCCATCAAAGAAATCCATAAATATCGTTGTTTGTTTTTTAGGATGTTTTAATAGAGGGTTAGTACAGTAGAAGGAAAATTAAAGGTATCATTTCATACACAAATTAAGCATTTTTTGTATCAACCTTCAACAATGTTATGAGTCACTTTAAACTATGATGGTAAATTGATGAATATATTTTTAAACAAAACAAAAATGTGATTGTATTTCATAAAACTCAGGGTGGGAATAAATACTCAATCAAGATGAAAATAAAGATTGTATCTCATCAAAATATACCTATGAGGCATAAAATTATCATAAATATTAAGATTATAATACTAGTAATACTAATGATGATGATACTAATAATAATTAAAGGAATAGTTATGATAACAATAATAACATTAAAAAAACTTACGTTTGCTGTTTGAGGATGTTTGACAGCGGTCCCCTTTCCAGCTATCGGTACATCTAACGATTTAAAAAATTCAGATGAATGTGTATAAAGAAAAATAGAAGAAAAGCAACTCCTGTGCAAGGGTGATTTGTGGTTCTTCCAAATTCACACGGATCACCCCAATTTTAAGAAATCTACATTGGTTACCAGTACGCCAGAAAATAACATTCAAAATCTTGCTGAGTGTATATAAAGCACATCTTGGTCTTGGTCCCACTTGTATCAAAGAACTGTTGAATTTAATTTGATTTGATTTGATTTATTGGTTTCTGTATCTTTTTTTCTTTTTTTTCATCATATAATTTCATGAACATAATATGGTTTTATACAATATTTTAAGTGTATATACTTTTATACAGATAGAAAACGAAATTAAACAAATATATTGAATGCATAATTAACATACATTAGACGCAGGAGGGCTACATAAATAAGCAAAGTAGCTTGACGTGCCCGCAGCCCTCAACTTAGATACAACAATAACAATATAAAAAAGAGTGACTTAAAGAGAAAAAAAGAAAAGGGGAGAGAAGAAGTGTTGGTAATAATACAATAATCCTCATACATCTGCTGATTGAATGCAGGTTCATTTATGGATGGATAAACGATGATATAGGTCATGGACGATTACACATTATTTTTGAATGTACAGTCAATGTACACAAACTTAAACAACACAATCGCAACTTGAGCAGTTCCCGAGACAAATCGTTGCCGCGGATTACATCTATCAAACACAAATAACACTAGGTGATCTAGAATTTGCTTGTGCAGCCCCAAAACTCTGGGATAACTTACCATTTGAAGTCAGGAAATCAACATCTGTGAATATCTTTAAACCAACACTGAAAGCACATCTTTTCAATTATCTAATGAAATGTGTCAATGTAAATGAAATATTGAATAATCCGATATATATTTTGAAATACAATGAAGTTTACTGGATTTTTGACAGAATTGGTCAAAGTGTGAATGTGCTCAAAGTCTCCCTCAGATTAATTATATTAATTTGAAGAAAAAAGAAAAGGTTGCCATGTAACGAACTTAAACAGAAAGGTTTAGTGCAAAAACTTGTTGTCAAAGTTCACAGTATAATTCCTCCAATTTGTTCCTATTGTTTTCACCAATCAGCACACTTGGGAAGCCTGCTAATATTATACCGTTCATACCAATAAGGGAGTTTACAGATAGCACATGGTACAAATGACCCCAAATATCCACAGATCTTTTACACATGGAGAAGTTCACTTTGAGCATCTTAGAATAATAACTGCCAAAGTCCTAGATGTGCTTCATGAATACCTTTTGTTTGACCTCTTGAAACGAACACTTCAACCTGCGTATCATAGAATGTACCGTTGGTGCATAAATGAATGATGTTACATAACTTTCATGAGCGCATATCCAGTATTCATCTCTGTGGGTTTTACCATTTTGGTACAAATGATCTTTATCTGCCCATGCGCAGATTGTATCTGTAAACTCCCTTATAGGCACGTGTGGCAAATAAAAGGTTGAAAAGCTCAGTTGAGACCCTACCTGCATTCCGCACCTAATCTATCGCTTGTTATTATACAGGTACCACTGTTTTCACAGGTCAAGTCTTCACAGGGGACTGTAGAACATTGGAAAAATCGAGAAATAGAATTAAAAGGATTCCATAACTATATGTAAATAAGCCATATAAGACACTATATTATACATTCTACCTAAAAAAAGCGTTTAATGACACCAAATCTGCAATGACTATTGAAATGATATAAAAGTCAATATGTGACTGCTATAGAATGAACCCATTTTGTATTGATTGTTTCGATTAGATAAATAGGGGATAAAATGAACCTATAGGATTATAATGCGCTAAGATAGTGAGTGAATCGAGTGTAAGGTTATGCTTGTTACACACGTGGCGTCATGTTGTTTACGTAGGACTGCGACATGCGCATGATGCAATACAAACATTCACAATCCCCAGCGCCATCTAGCAGAAACAGTATTTATTCTATTTCACGTGATGCATTATTGGAAAAAGAGTAGACGGATAATAAGATGTGACATTGTTAAATACCCTATGGGATATGGGAATTCATGAGAATTTTTGGAGGGGAAGTTTAACAAAGCATATCCGGGTTAAAATTATGCACTCATTAAACAAATATCAGCCTATTCCAAAAGAATGGGCCAAGTTTTGACCACAACCGACCTATAGTGTCACTTTGGGTCAGGGGAATTTTTCTAATCGTTATTATCATCAAGGATTGTTTGATAGGCCTATTCTATTAAAATGCGCCCGATCAGTACTAGAAAAAATTGTTCGAATTACCCCCCCCCCCCCCCCCCCCCCCATCAAATACAATAACTATGATCGTTTCAGTCACCTTTTTACCCCAAAATGACCATTTGTATTGATATTTGTCCAAAGTCAGAATCAATTTATGGGAGGATTTTGACATAAAAATCAATATAAACATGTGTACTGATATAAGAACAATCAATCTTATTGAATGAATTCACGCAGTTTGGACCAATTTGATCGGTGGCTAGCATTATGCAAGTTTAAAAATGTTCACGTGCAAGCTGAGAAATTTGCCTGTCGCGGCTTGCCGGTGGGGGCGCTTTTAATTGTGAATGCACCCTATTCAATCATTGGTTTTATTATTAAAGGTCAAGTCCACTCCAAAAATAACTTACTTATAATAGAAGCAGAAAAATCAGACAAACCAATCTAAAAAAAGTTTGACCAAAATCGGATAACTAATAAGAAAGTTATGAATTTTGAATGATATGAAAAACTTTGAAAATCACAAGACAAATTGGCAACTCACTCATGAATCTGTGACGTCATTGCCTAACTATCTACTTATAGTTTTGTTTATATTGATAACATAATTTTCCCATTTCCCCTTAAAAGTATCATTTCCTCACAAGTTATCTTGATAGTAATATGTTTTCGTGCGGATACACTAACAAAGATTTTTTTTTCTTCAGTTAAGTCATGACAAATGTTAATATGGTAAACTGTTTTAGTATACAATACTCGGAAAAAAGTATCAATTCTTCAAAGTTCATAAAAGAATTGGTGAGATGTCATGCACGCAATATGATACAAATCATATGACTTGGGCAAAGGCATGGGGAAATCAGTTTTTAGTGGGGGATAAAAGGGGAAGCTAATGGATACAAATATATAAAGCAATGGATAAATATTGAGGCAATGACGTCACAAACTGATAACAGAATTGGCAATTTGTGTAGTGCTTGCCATTGTTCCATACTTTTTCGTTCTTTTCCAAAAATGCATAACTTCCTTATTAGTTATCCGATTTTACTCGATTTTTTTTGTATTGGTTTTCTGATTTTTTCTGCTTCAATTGAAAGTATTTTTGTTTTGGAGTGGACTTTGCGTTTCAACGCCTGGGTAATAACGCAATCTAAATGATATATGATTTGTAATAGGTCGTAATAAATCGTTTGTCGTAAAAAAAACTCACGAAAAATGATGAAAGCTGGGAGTGACGTAAGGAACAGTCCGGAACCGCTTGTGATCTCGGCCTCTGATGTCAATGCGCTTCTAAAAATGTCAATAGCTTCTATTTCACTTAAGCTCGTTGTTGGATTGAAGATGAGAATGAAATTGGCAATGATACTTCCACTCCCGAAGGATACGACTCGTGAGCCAATGAAACCCGGTGTGTTTTGATATATCTTATCGAGCTGAGAAAAACAAGATATTGGGTTGAGAAGAAAAATGAGAGAGGACAAGGAAAATAAATCAAATCCATTGAGTGAATTAATTGCCCATTCGAAATTAGTTTTGTGTTTTTAATATACAAAAAATATTCCACTTATGAAGAGTATTCTGGTAAGAGTGATGTTCATGGTGGTCGCGCTTGAAGTGAGTAACATTCTTACACAGTGTCATAATCAACCATAAAAAAACAATGGAGAAATTCATACTTTTCCTAACTCTGAACTTGTTTTTTTTTATCGAAGGGGAGACACACTGCTAAAAGAAAACATAGAAAACAAAAACCTTGACGAACAAAAAACCTTTGATCTTGAGGATTATGAAGAAAACTAAACTCAGACACTCACACTCACACTCACACACACACACACACACACACACACACACACATATATATCATAAGACATATACTAATCATTAATATACTGTATAACATTAAAGTAAATGAATCAATATTAATAATGTGCCCCCCCCTCTCACCGAGGTGCAAAGAAGAAAAGAACCTTCACATAATTATTGCGATAGAACTGTTTTGTAGTTCATGTATTATCACTTTCTTACATTTGCTTGGAGCTCCAATGCCAGGTTTTTGAATGTTGTAGTTGTGTCGTCCAATAGGTCCTGTGTAAAGGTTGCGTCGGTGCCTTTAATTCTTGCCAAAACCATGTTTCCTGTTAGTTCATAATTTACTATTTCAAGAGAAAACAAAAGTAAATTCAAAAGAAAAATAAACTAAATGATCTAAATGAAGAGACGCATTACAGGTCTTAATGATCATCATACACTTGTGAAGATTTGATTACTGAAAGATATTTTGAAATCATGATTTTAAAATACAAAATACGTAATCCTAATGGGCTGATGAAAAGAATCTTACATCTTAAACCACGGTTATAAAGCGGTAGTCTTGTACGCTTCTTTGTAAGCAAAACTAGTCCCTAGTCTCAAATTATTATCTGTTGTTATCTTATTTCGTGACAGACGATATCATTACAAGTTGTATTAAAACTGAATGGGATCTTGTTCTGTAAAGAAAGAATTTGAATTTTCCGTGCAAAAACTCTTTTGAAATTCTATATATGAAAACAGTTGAGTTGAGGGATAGTTGAGTTCTGTTTTCAAACCGCAAGTGCCTTTAAAGTGCATGGTTATTACTCTTATTCTTATCTATGACATTTCTAGTGCCCTTTTAGAACCGAAAATTGCTATGAAGGTAATTTTAGACCCCCAATTGAGCTCCACTTTCAAAAAATTACGATGACCGTTAATTAATTATTTAATTAAAAATAACAATACATTGGCCGGCTGGTTGTGCGTAAAATAGCCACCACGAAAATGCCAACAAAAAAGCCAACATCGGCATTGGCCGAAATAAGACGTATAAGGCGCTATTTCGTTCTTTCAACGTTTTTTTCTTCAAATTATCTAATATTTTTGGAGGTACACAAGTATTGTAAATTGTTATATATGTATGTATATTTCAGCCGTCTCTGAACCGATTTTGTTCAAAAGATGATTTTGTCATTTAAATTGTACGTTCTTTCATTTTTGACACTCAGTTTTTCATTGTCTCACAAAAAATATTGTGTGTAGCGCCCTCTGCAACAGAACTCAACTATCCCTTTAAGCAGTTACTGTCTTTTATTTGGGCTATATTGGATTTAAATTAATTCAGGAAGATTGGAAAGTTCAATTTAAATATTTTAAATTAGTTTTGTTAAAATAGGGCAGCCTCTTTTCTTAAATTGGATTTTTACGTCATAAGGTGACCAGGATATTTTTCTTTGGTGGTATTTATATTTTAGCAAATAAAAACAATATCTGTGTGTCATTTAATTATGAACTTTAAAACAGCCCCCTTTAAAAATAAGTACAGATAATTCTGAAATTCCAAATTTCGTTCTACGTTGGTAATATATTATTATTCTGTTCACGTCATACATAACGTTTCAATGAAGTTTGTAAGTTATCTTTCATTATCCAGATTAAAGTATAGAGAATTAAACATATCTTTAAAAATATTGATAAGATAGTTGAGGTAAATGCATTTATTATGCGCAATAACTGTGGGGAACATCTATTGAAATTTGAAAGACACAAATTAAAAAAAATATATATAGAAAAATTATCGCCTGTCTACTTGAAGGAGCTGTCTATTCGAAATCATTAATAAGTGATTGGTTTACCTGGTTGATTTCTTGTCACATTTAGAACAAACTGGATGGTTTTTGACAAGACTCCATCTGTTGCTTCAATCCTGATGTTGTTAACGCCAGGCGACAGATCTGCTGGCTGAAATTGTTCCACTCCATTAACAATAATGGGGTCATATATGACGTCACCATAGAACGCGAAATTAAGAGAGGTCAGGCCCTCCTTGAGATGACCACGGAAGAATAGACTGTATGTGTTTCCATCATAAGCAGCGGATGCCTGCAAAATCTCGACTGGCAACTCCGTCACTTTAGAGAAAAATTTGAGGAGGGAAATTAAAGCAACGAAATAAGGCTCAGAATTACATGAAATATATAACAGGGGTATTGAAACCGACTATAAATAGATAAATACATGAAAAAGATAAATTAAATCATTAAAATGTTATCAAAGAAAGGTGGGAATCTAAAATATTGTAGTGGGAAAGAAAGTATTTGGAAGGGGATTAATCGACTGGCGTTTGCATTAGCTAACTAGCGTTTAGAACTGTAATGGTCAATCTTGCCTTGATATATCCCATTTTTTTTTTTTGGGGGGGGGGGATTTTGTCACAGTATGTCATGATTGTATTTTAATTCTCCTATACATTTTGAATAGTACAGGTAATATGTGTAGGTTATAATATACTCCTGATGACATGTTTATGTATAAAACGCATTCAAAGCGATTATTTTCTCTGACATATATTAATTTTACAAGATGTTTATTGTTAACTTCCCGTTCTGACACAAAAGCGGTGATATTAGTATATAATTAAATACTCCTATTAAATAATGGAAATCTCTAAACTACTAAGTTACTAGTAATCATTTCCATTAACCCTATATGGGTGTTCCGTAATTGAGTGAATTACGGTTATTTAAGAATATTATGTTGAAGAAAACCCGACTGTTTACATGGGCAATGCAGAATGCGTTATAGGGTGATTATTACTATTAATAAAACTCACTTTGTATATCAATATAACAGACGGTGCTATTGATGTTTCCAGCTGAATCGGTGACAGTTGCTGATATTTCATTGACGCCTGGATCTAACCTTTGACCCGGTTGCTTTGGAGCAAAATCAACCCGAAGTGACGACGGTTCATCGACATTATCCGAAAAAGCAGCGTCATAATTAGCCACAACGTTACCAAACGGAATAGTCAGGTTGGAACACATTATAACAGGAGCTTCATCATCTATCAAATCAAATCGATGAATACGTTGCGGTTAGCTAATGTGAATATTTCATGAGATACGGATTATTATTGTCACGTGTATGATTGATTAATATCAAGCTATTTTTGTGCCACTTATAGGATTATAATAGATGTGTATGTGTGTACAAGTGTTATGGTCTAGTGGTTAAGCCATCAGACTGTACATCAAAAGTTACGGGGTTCTTATAGCCCGACATTAACGTCCCTTGGTCGACACGTCAATCTATGTTTGCCACTCTCCACCCAGGTGTAAATAGGTAACTGATATCCTTGAGTGCTTGTTACTTAGGTGGCTCAGCTATGACCAGAATAATAAAGTCGAATCACGTTCATCTCCGTCACTGTGTGACGGAGATGAACGCTCAACAAGTGGCAACTCTTATTATGATAATAATACTGATAATATAATATTTACTGACCTTGAGGGGGATACAACATATTGTGCCTGAACTAGATTCATATTACCAAAGTCGTAGACGAGGGAAATATGTCGTACCTCCCGAAAGTGGGAGCCAGTCAATAATAGTATTATTATCCACATCAGACATCTAGAGCCCCAAATGGAAATATTACTTTCATACGCCTGCTTTGCTAGCACCTCTCCCGCCATTTGCAGGCGTAGGAGCCGCGTACAATGAAACTACCCTATACAGTGTGAGTCAAAAAAAACTTTACACCTAGGAAATTACTAATAATTTAAAAAATAATTTATGAACAGTGAAGTATTATACATCATATGAAAAAGTGTTTTATCCTGAATCATTTGGTACCATTTTTGGGTGGAATGTGTTCACGCTTGGATGAACAGGAGGTATTGTTTGCGAGAGTGCAAAAATCGAATTGCGCCAAAGTCTTAAAGTGAGAGAATGAATTGAATGTATGAAATGAGATGCATTGCAGATGCTTTTTTCAGTAGCAAAGTCACACACACACGCACACGCACATATGAAACACACACACTAACACACCCACCCACACACACGCGCACACACACAAACATATGATAATGGTGTTCATTTGGAGTAAAATACTTTATTTTTTACTGGATCTTCAAATTGTTAACGATCATCATAATTATGATGATAATTTTAATTCAAATGCTTATCATCATGGATCCTTTGAAGCTTCATTTGTGAACAGCAAGTAACTGTCCGTTCATCTACTCCTCGACATGACCTCCGTCCCTTTCGATGCACTTTCTAGCGCGATGGAGCATCTCCTGAAACACTCGACGAAGCATGCGCCTGTCTCTCCTAAGTGCTTCGCTCTCAATCCGGCCTGATCCTCTCTCGTAAGTCGTTGAGGTTCGCAGGTGGGCTCTGGTACACCCGAGACTTGAGGTAACCCCAGACGAAAAAATCAAGCGGTGTTAGGTCCGGGGATCGACGTGGCCACTCCACAGGTTCGTTCAGAGCGATGATCCTGTTCCCGAAGAGTTCTCTCAACCTGGTCATCACAATCCTTGTCCTGTGAGCAGGGGCACCATCTTGTGCCCACCAAATGTGCCTGAAAGGACCGTTTCTCTGACGCCTAAATCGTGCCATCTGATTCAGAGCCGGGACGACCTGATCATTTATCATTCTTAGATAGCGCTCCCCATTCACTGTCTGTTCAAAGAAGAAGGGTCCAAGAAGACTTCCATTTCCAAGAAGGCCGATCCAAACTGTCACATCTAAATTTGCTATGCGAGTGTGTGTGTGTGTGTGTGTGTGTGTGTATGTGCGAGTGTGTGCGTGTGTTTGTGTGACTTATTGAGTGTGACTCTGTGTGTGTTTTGATATGTGTGACATGATTAATTTTGGTAGGGATGTTATTTGGATCTGCAAAGACCGAATTAATACCGAAATCCCAATTGTTTTATTCAAACATCACATAAGCATTATTTGGCGCAAGTCGATTTTTGCACTCTCGCAAACAATGCCTCCTATTTATCCAAGCGTGAACAAATACCACCCAAAATGGTACCAAACGATTTGGGATGAAACACTCTTTCATATGGTGTATAATAATTTACTTTTCATAAATGATTCTTAAAATTATTAGCATTTTTCTAGGTGTAAAGTTTTTTTTGACTCACACTGTATACTAGCTGTGCCTGCTAGCTAGCAACGGAGTACGCCAATTAAAGTTTATGTATTTTGTGTCTACGCCTAGAATTAAAATTAGGATAAGTGATAGGAATTAGGGGGGGGGCGCACAAAAGAACATTAGATCAGAGATTACACAATATTTTACATAATCCAATATATACATGTACCTACCATTCTTCATAATTTAGCGCAATTCCTCGTGCTGTTTATGATTTTCATGTTCACCTACATACACACACGCCGTATAGTTGAGCGAACTATTTCGACTACGCGCTGCATTACTGCTGCCTGCTGCACCACACACGCACAAAGAGCCGACCATCTGCTTATTTTACGAGTAAACCTATAGAAGTTGCACTTGTTCGCAAGAGAAAAGAAAAAAATGCACTGTTTGATTGCAAAGTTCCCGGACGTTGGACTACCGGTAAATACAAGACTTTATATACCTCTCTTTAGAAATCTAGTTATTTGATTGGTCGAAAATGGAGTCGTGATTTTACCATTTTAACCATGCCCGCCTACCGGTCAATAGTCTTTTAAAATATGCTCGCATAAATACATTTTGGTGAGATCCCATTGGTTTACGTGTAAAGAGTATATTTGTGCGAGCGCGGATAAAAAAAATACAGTGCATGTTTTTGCGATTCCCGAATGATTGTAATATTTTGGCAACTTTCCAGCGAAGATTTACAGACAGTGTCTCAGATGTTCTGTGATGCCTTAATCAGTCTTTACTCAAAAAAAAAAAAAGGTAAACATTCTTTGTAGATTTTCTTGTGAATTCGGTATATAAAAGATATAAAGACTGCTTTAATATTCGAGAAATATTTATTTGTTTAAGCTCTGGGGGACGTTACATCCTGCTATCACCCCTTGGCATGGTTCGGGTTGATGTCAGGATATAACGTCTCCTTGAGCCTATACAACAACTTTTCCTCTCATAGCAGTCATTATATCTATACTATTGACTGCTTTTTTAACATGTACAGTCCATATGCTTTTTTTTACATGTAAAGTCCATAGGCTTTTTCATGAAAGGGTAATACTATAGAGATATCGACTGCTTTGAGAGGCCTTGCTGTTTTACGCGCGCGGATCCTGCCATTACCCTGAGGCGTGCCTGTGTGGGCGGCGCGCTGAGGGGGTAATGGCAGGATCTGCTAGTTCCCTAGAGCATATAAAGCAGCCAGACTTCGAATATTAATGCAGTCGATTTGTCTTTTACATGCCGCATTGAAACAAAAATCTACCAAGAATTCTTACCTTATCCTTTTATTGAGTCAAGATTGGTTAAGACATCACGAAAATAACTGATAATAACAATAAGTACTATTATTATTAGTGGTAACAGTAGTATTACTATCATTATCATAATTATAATCATTTTATACCCTTTGACTGTATGAAGTTAATAGCACTAAAAACATCAGAACACACACCAATAAACACTATGATGTAAATGTACATTGTTTGTAATATACCACACTATGAAGTAACGTATGAGACAACAAAAGACAAAAGTACATTACACAGAGCAACTTTAAATTTGCTAAAAGGACATGTTTAACAATAACATATCGGCATATTTTTGTCTAAACTCTTGTTGGCCCTTATTACCCAATATTAATGAATTAAAAAGTAAAGTCTCTTTCTTAATGCCAATTCACTTCATCTTAATTGCATATTGCATTATCATTTTGTGATAAATTACAAATAAAATAAAATGTTAAATGTATTACCTTGAACATGGTATGTTCCTGTGCATGTCTTATTCAATTCTTCATCATAGATGAGTGCAATCACGTCATGGGTTCCTATGGACACACTGCTGCCAACTGGGGATCCTCCTAAAGTAAGATTTACCGAGACACCACCTCCGTGATATCTGTAACCATCTACAGATTTGGTGACGTCATCTGCTCCGAAATCTGGGCTAAAAGTATACGTCGCTTGTTCCGGATCAGTGCCTATTGTGCGATCAAAGTCCGGACAGTTGACGGGCAACTCGGTAACTGCCAAAAATTGCAATGATAATAACAGACGGTTGGCAACTCAGTAAGGAAAGGCTAATGTAACAACATCAAAATTGGATTTCCTAAATTATCAAATATTTGCTCGTAAAATAGCGAATTCCCTTGCTAAAGTTTAACTCAAGCATCTTTATCAGAAGTGGTAAAATATCAAGATTTGCAGTGCAACATGCCTCATCAGGATTAATTATACCTCCCGAAGAACCCAGTGGCAATTTGCAACATATCGTGTAGCAGTTGCAAGTTCATCCAGTAATTGATTGTAACATCGCTAATAATTGCAATATCCCTGGACGAACAATATTCTTCCTGAAACAATGTCTCATCAGACCTACGTGTGTTCTGTACGTAGAATTGGCAGGAATCTGAGTTGTTAAATGCATCGACTGCCAACAGTGTTACTGGTGTGTATCCTGGAGGGAACAGGTAATCTTCTGAGACGTTATAAGTTACCCCATTCGGGTCAGCACTTGCATCTTGGTAAGTATAGGTTGTACCATTCGTCAATCCAGAAAAGGTGTTTGGTGTATCGCGATGGAGAGTTACATGGGAACATGTCAGTATAGGAGGATCTGTGTCTATAACAAAATACATATTAATGCATAGTTAATTGAAAGCAGAGAAAAGCTTATTTTTGAACACTTTGCAACAAAAAGGACACAGGGTTTTTCAATTTAAAATTGTCAGTAAACGTGTGTATATTGAAATGTTTGTTTAGCTGTCTTTCCAATACCATGGACTACCGAGACGCTTAAAGATATCTCGCTTGTAGAGATGTCGTGGTCGAGTGGATAAGTCCCGCTGCGGCACTAATGTCCTTCGACAATATACAGTGTTCTAAATTTGCCACTCTCTATCCAGTTGTTAAATGATGTTAAATGGATACCAGGTAGCGTCTTTTTTGTACCACAGAGAGCCAAGATTCACGTATGAACTCATATTCATACATAACAAGCTACGAAAGCCTGCGAAAAGGTAACAAACAATCAGACTTTGATTGTTTATTGCTTTGCTTCCCTATTTATAAAGGCAAAACAACTAAACGAATATTAAGATTCGAACCTTCAAGTAAATCCCAAGGATTCTATTAGTAATATACGGTGTCCTTACCGATTGAGCTAACGATGGATTGATGAAAGTTTGATTCGTATAATTAGTATTCCCCTATTAACAACCCTGCTGGATTCCATGTGCGCATGCGCTGGTTTCCTTCGCGAGTACGCATGCGCAGGTTTCCTTCGCGAGCTCAATCTGTGGGTGGGCTCGCCAGGGTACGAAAAATAAGACGCTAGCTGGTACCCGAAAGCTATTGGCCCGAATTCACAAAGCAAGGTTTGAGCTCAGACCGGGTTTGAGCTCAAACCTCCTTTTGTTTTGCCAAACCTCCTTTTGTTATTTACAAACCAGGTTTGTAAATAACAAAAAAAGGTTTGGCGAAACAAAAGGAGGTTTGACCTCAAACCTTGGTCTGAGCTCAAACCTTGCTTTGTGAATTCGGGCCAAAGTGGTTAGATTAGCAAGTGTGCGCTTGCAAAATTGACGCATGGCTGGAATGCTCCCAAGGGAGTGGGGAATGTGCATATATTATGTGCGGGTAAGCCTGAATCCGATGACCGGGGTAATAATATATATCTGTGAAGTGCTTTGAAAGGGCCTGCGGTCCTAAAAAGCGGTATACAGGGTGAGTCAGAAAAAATGTCCCAGTTTTTAAAAGTTGTATTGTTTGAAGTTTGACTATTTAATCAGGGGTTTCATGATATGTCTTGATAGAGTTTTCTTCCCAGTTCATTTAGGTACCATTTCATTGAAGCCCTTCACGCATGACTGAACAATAGACAATCTTTACTAGACTGCCATATTTCACTTGCGCCAACTTACTGGGTGAGGAAAACAGTGCATTGAACAAGAGACAGTCAGACAGACACAGACACACACACACCCAGACACACATACATACACGTCTAAACACACGCACACACACACATACACACACGCACACACGCACACACACACGCACACATAACACACACGGTTACAATTGTCTGATAATTTTCCCTTTTCCCTTTGATTTTTATCAAGATCCCTGACTGTTTAAGTGGCATTTCCCTGACAATCTTTCCCTTTTGTACACATTCACTACCACCATCATATTATCATCATCATTGTCATCATCTTAATCTGAATCATCATCATCATCATCATCATCATGAAGTGCACATGAATCCTTTTGACTTCTTCTTGTGGGGGCACTTGAAGTCAAGGATCTTCAGCAGCCCACCTGTGAACGTCGAGGAGCTTCGGAGGAGAATCGTGGACGAGACATACGTGGTACGCCAAGATGGGGACATGATCAGGCGAGCTTTTCAAGGAATGCTTCACCGTGCACAACTGTGCATCAGGAGGAATGGCGGCCATGTCGAGGATTGAGTACGGAGGATGGAGAACTTTGGGGAAACAGATTCATTGTTGTACCAAAATAAAATACCTCAACAAATACAAAAATAGTTTGTGTTTTTATTCACCGACGTCTGCGGTATTTGTGTGTGTGTATGTGTGTGTGGGTGTGTGTATGTGTGTGTCTGACTGTCTTTGTTCTATGCACTGTTTAGTTCCTCACCCAATATGTTGGCGCAAGTGAAATCTGGCAGTCTTGTAAAGATTGTCTATTGTTCAGTCATGCATGAAGGGATTCAAATGAAAATGGTACCTAAATGTACTGGGAGGATAAATCTATCAAGACATATCATGAAACCCATAATTAAATATTCATACTTAAAACAATACAACTTTTTAAAAGTGGGACATTTTTCCTGACTCACCCTGTATAAGAACAAACTATTATATTATAATTACGGAGTTGTAAACCGGTGGCTTCTCTAGGACCATATATAAAATCTGTGCATTATATAATTTAGTCTCATAGAATTAGAAAACTGACAAGATTGTCTCGTGGGATCCACGCATCCTCGCCAAATAGGTTATCATAAATTGTTTACCGGGCATGAATTCTTCCAAATCAGTGAAACAAACGGAAGACAAGAAGTAACACAACTTTTGGTTAATCATGTGATGATTATTTTGCCAGATTTTTTGCATTGTCTTTTTGTGTGGTGGTAAATAATGATACTATCAATGAAACGTAGCCACAGTTACATTTCTTATAAACATGAAACACAGTTGATTAGATCAATATATCTTCAGTCTTTTATAATATAATTGATACTATAAAATGAATACAATTTAAGTTGCTGTCCATGCACCCGTTACCTTTGACGACATAGATGCCTGTGCATGTCTTACTCAACTCGTCATCATAGATGAGTGCAATCACGTCATGGGTTCCTATGGACACACTGCTCCCAACTGGGGATCCTCCTAAAGTAAGATTTACTGAGACATCACCTCCGTGATATCTGTAACCATCTACAGATTTGGTGACGTTATCTGCTCCGAAATCTGGGTTAAAAGTATACATCGCTTGGTCTGGATCAGTGCTTATTGTGCGATTCCAGTTCGGGCAGTCCACGGGTAACTCGGTAACTGCAAACAATTACAATGAAAGAAAAGACGGTTGGTAACTCTGTAAGTATAAATTGATGTAACACACAATCAGTTTAGATTTTCCTAAATTTTCAAATATTTCCTCGTAAAGTAAAGTATTCCCTTGCTAAAGTTTGTTACAAGTATCTCTATCAGAAATGGCAAAATATCAAGATTTGCGGTGCAACATGCCTCATCAGGGTGAATTATACCTCCCGACAAACCCAGTGGCAATTTGCAACATATCGTGTAGCAGTTGCAAGTTCTTCCAGTAATTGATTGTAACATCGCTAATAATTGCTATATCACTGGACAAATCATATTCTTCATGAAACAATGTCTCATTAGACCTACGTGTGTTTTGTACGTAGAATAGGCAGGAATCTGAGTTGTTATATGCATCGACTGCCAACAGTGTTACTGGTGTGTATCCTGGAGGAAACAGGTCATCTTCTGAGACGTTATAAGTAACCCCATTCGGGTCAGCACTTGCATCTTGGTAAGTATAGGTTGTACCATTCGTCAATCCAGAAAAGGTGTTTGGTGAATCGAGATCCAAGTCGAGAGTTACATTGGAACATGTCAAGATAGGTGGATCTGTGTCTATACAAAAAAAACATTAAATATATTAATGCATAGTTAATTGAAAGCACACACAAGCTTCTTTTTTTAACATGCAGAAACAGAAAGAACACAGAGTTTTTCAATATAAAAATGTCAGTAAACGTGTGTAAATTGTAATGTTTGTTTAGCTGTCCTTCCAAATCCATGGACTTCCGAGACGCCCACGGAATCGTATAAATGGTGGCTTCTCTTGAACAATATAAAATTTGTGCATTACATTAATGCGTCGTAGAATAAGAAAACTTGACGTAATTGTCTTGTGGAGACCACGCATCCTCGGCAAATAGGTTATCATAAATTGTAAAACAGGCAAAAATTCTTCCAAAGCAGTGAATCTAAAAGAAGACAAGGATCTAGATCAAAACTTTTTTGTAATCATGTGATGATTCTTTTGCCAGATTTTTGGCATTGTCCTTTTTTGTTGTGGTGGTACATAATGATACTATCAATGAAACGTAATCACAGTTACATTTCTTATAAACATGAAACAAAGTTTATAAGATCAATATATCTTCAGTCTTTTATAATATAATTGATATAAAATGAATACAATTTAAGTTGCTGTCCATGCACCCGTTACCTTTGACGACATAGATGCCTGTGCATGTCTTACTCAATTCTTCATCATAGATGAGTGCAATCACGTCATGGGTTCCTATGGACACACTGCTCCCAACTGGGGATCCTCCTAAAGTAACATTTACTGAGACATCACCTCCGTGATATCTGTAACCATCTACATATTTGGTGACGTTATCTGCTCCGAAATCTTGGGTAAAAGTATACGTCGCTTGGTCTGGATCAGTGCTTATTGTGCGATTCAAGTTCGGGCAGTCCACGGGTAACTCGTTAACTGCAAACAATTACAATGATAAGAAAAGACGGTTGGTAACTCAGTAAGTATGAATTGATGTAACACACAATCAGTTTAGAATTTCCTAAATTTAAAATATTTCCTCGTAAAGTAAAGTATTCCCTTGCTAAATGTTGTTACAAGTATCTCTATCAGAAATGGGAAAATATCAAGATTTGCGGTGCAACATGCCTCATCAGGGTGAATTAAAACTCTCGAAAAACCCAGTGGCAATTTGCAACATATCGTGTAGCAGTTGCAAGTTCTTCCAGTAATTGATTGTAACATCGCTAATAATTGCTATATCACTGGACAAATCATATTCTTCATGAAACAATGTCTCATTAGACCTACGTGTGTTTTGTACGTAGAATAGGCAGGAATCTGAGTTGTTATATGCATCGACTGCCAACAGTGTTACTGGTGTGTATCCTGGAGGAAACAGGTCATCTTCTGAGACGTTATAAGTAACCCCATTCGGGTCAGCACTTGCATCTTGGTAAGTATAGGTTGTACCATTCGTCAATCCAGAAAAGGTATTTGGTGAATCGAGATCCAAGTCGAGAGTTACATTGGAACATGTCAAGATAGGTGGATCTGTGTCTATACAAAAAAAAACATTAAATATATTAATGCATAGTTAATTGAAAGCACACACAAGCTTCTTTTTTTAACATGCAGAAACAGAAAGAACACAGAGTTTTTCAATATAAAAATGTCAGTAAACGTGTGTAAATTGTAATGTTTGTTTAGCTGTCCTTCCAAATCCATGGACTTCCGAGACGCCCACGGAATCGTATAAATGGTGGCTTCTCTTGAACAATATAAAATTTGTGCATTACATTAATGCGTCGTAGAATAAGAAAACTTGACGTAATTGTCTTGTGGAGACCACGCATCCTCGGCAAATAGGTTATCATAAATTGTAAAACAGGCAAAAATTCTTCCAAAGCAGTGAATCTAAAAGAAGACAAGGATCTAGATCAAAACTTTTTTGTAATCATGTGATGATTCTTTTGCCAGATTTTTGGCATTGTCCTTTTTTGTTGTGGTGGTACATAATGATACTATCAATGAAACGTAATCACAGTTACATTTCTTATAAACATGAAACAAAGTTTATAAGATCAATATATCTTCAGTCTTTTATAATATAATTGATATAAAATGAATACAATTTAAGTTGCTGTCCATGCACCCGTTACCTTTGACGACATAGATGCCTGTGCATGTCTTACTCAATTCGTCATCATAGATGAGTGCAATCACGTCATGGGTTCCTATGGACACACTGCTCCCAACTGGGGATCCTCCTAAAGTAACATTTACTGAGACATCACCTCCGTGATATCTGTAACCATCTACATATTTGGTGACGTTATCTGCTCCGAAATCTTGGGTAAAAGTATACGTCGCTTGGTCTGGATCAGTGCTTATTGTGCGATTCAAGTTCGGGCAGTCCACGGGTAACTCGTTAACTGCAAACAATTACAATGATAAGAAAAGACGGTTGGTAACTCAGTAAGTATGAATTGATGTAACACACAATCAGTTTAGAATTTCCTAAATTTAAAATATTTCCTCGTAAAGTAAAGTATTCCCTTGCTAAATTTTGTTACAAGTATCTCTATCAGAAATGGGAAAATATCAAGATTTGCGGTGCAACATGCCTCATCAGGGTGAATTAAAACTCTCGAAAAACCCAGTGGCAATTTGCAACATATCGTGTAGCAGTTGCAAGTTCTTCCAGTAATTGATTGTAACATCGCTAATAACTGTTATATCCCTCATGTATAGATTTTTTGCATTTCGATTATACAGAGCACAAACAAAGTATAGTTTCACTATAGTTCAGTTCAGTTCATTTTATTCAAAACCACACAAAGCATGATATAATCTGTTACATAAAAAAGAAACTGGTAATAGTACATCAATTAACATATTCTAACTTGAAAAAAATAAATTATAAATAATAATAATGATTGATTAATTAATTATAAATTTGAGAGGCTGAGAACATTTACTATTTGGAGTGGTATAGTACATTTCGGAATCAACTTTTTTCACCGATCACCGATATTTCTGCGATCGATATCTAAATTTCTAATATTTGGAGAACAACGAGCGCGCAAGCTAAACCCCTCGCTTGAAGTTTCTTCAGCCGGTATGCACGGTGTGCCAGGCCATCACTAGAGTTCGGGCGCGGCGTGCGCGTAGGATAGCGCATTGAGAAAAGCAGCTGAAAAAACATAGTTCGACAAATTGGCTCTCGACTTTCCCTGTTTTCATCTGTTATATGTGGAAGAAGTGTTAAATTTAACGAAGGAAATGACAGCAGAAACACGAAGAAACAGATCAGGTACAGATTTTCTATGTTTCAGGATTTGTGTAAGGAAATAAAAGCCGATTTTGATGATGATCTTGTGGATACCGAAGCCAAAGACCTCCTTCTCTCGCAGTTCTAACTTATATATGCTGGAGCTCAGAATCAAAACGGTATACTTCAGCAACAACAAAAAATCAGGCTTTGTAATAGTTCCTTTGTAAAAGTGAGCTGCTTATGAGGGATATAAAACAGATATACAATGTCTGTCTTGGCTCTAGCAAACTATGAGCTAATGAAGCGGCCTAAATAGTAACTTTTCCTCGAAGCAAAATTTATCTCTAATTTATTATACCCGAGGCTTGCTTCGGGTATAGTAAGTTTGATATAAATTTCCTCTCGGAAAAGTTACTATTTATGCTTGTTCATTAGCTCATAGTTTTTGCCAGAACCTCGACAGGTAATGTATACTTGTATATTATATTCCACATACTAAGAATCTTGCTCTACGATTGGCCAAAAGTAAATCACGTGATGAAAGATAGTTCCCCATCATTGCTGGGAGAAGCAAAAATTTCTTTACATTTACCATGTTTACAATGTGATCCGCCTCGAGGGTAGAAGCCGGTTGGAAGCCGCGAGGCGTGTTGAACCCGCCAATGTTATGTCATGTAAACGGGATCCTCCCGGCTTCAACCCGGCTTCAACCCGGCTTCAACCCCTCGAGGCGGATCACTGTGTAAACACGGGAACTGTGTAGATAGGCTGCTATCTACACAGTTCAATGCACTTTCACTGAAGATAAGTGTATGCGCTGCGTATTGCTTTCCTCTTTAAGCGCTTTTAGTGTTAGTACGCGAACTTTGGCCACGCGCGAACTATATAGTCACACCACCATACTGCATGCACTGTGTACGTATCGTACACCGTTTGCTAGCTGTAAATTGATGACTTGTTGCTCTAAAATGACGGAAGAAGTGAAATGTTTCCGATGTGGAATATAAAGCAAATAATCAACTTTTGGTTGCAGGCGATGGCAAACTATCACTCCCTTGCTTCGGAAAGATAGCTACATCCAGATTAGCCTATCCGATATGCGTCGGACTTTACAAGTATTATAATCGCGTTTATATGGAGAGTGACATCGGCGCGGACGTCAGCGCGAGCGCCTATCATCACTGGTCCATGCGAAAAGTTTTATTTTCTTTTATGTTCCATGTTTCGTTCGTAGAAAATCTACGAACCCCCTGTAAGGTTTTTCATGAATATTTATGTGGCATGGACCAAAATAGGCCAATGAGCGATGGGGAACCTGGAGATTATATTTGATTGGTTGAATCAAAGTGACTGATCACCAAATAAGGCTAGTCTTATGAATCATGCATGAGATGCTCGTCACACATACGATACACATATATGAATAATGATGAGTTGACCAGTGATGATAGGCGCTCGGGCTGACGCCCGCGCCGATGTCAGTCTCCCAAACGCGATTAGTACACTTGCCATTTAGCCCGACGCCTATCGGATAGGCTACATCCAGATCGGCTCGGAAGTGATAGTTTGTCCCATCACCTTCACCAACGGTAGTTATTTGCTTAATATATTACTGGACGACTCATAATCTTCTTGAAACAATGTCTCATCAAACCTACGTGTGTTCTGTACGTAGAATAGGCAGGAATCTGAGTTGTTATATGCATCGACTGCTAACAGTGTTACTGGTGTGTATCCTGGAGGAAACAGGTCATCTTCTGAGACGTTATAAGTAACCCCATTCGGGTCAGCACTTGCATCGTTGTAAGTATAGGTTGTACCATTCGTCAATCCAGAAAAGGTGTTTGGTGAATCGAGATCCAAGTCAAGGGTTACATTGGAACATGTCAAAATAGGAGGATCTGTGTCTATAAAAAGAATATATATATATATATATATATATATTAATGCATAGTTAATTGAAAGCACACAAAAGCTTATTTTTGAACATGCAGAAACAGAAAGGACACAGAGTTTTTCAATATAAAATTGTCAGTAAACGTGTGTAAATTGTAATTGTTGTTTAGTTGTCCTTCCAAATCCATGGACTTCCGAGACGCTTCTTTTGCATATGGCTTTGTCCATTGTTGTGTTGGTACATACTGATACTATCAACGAACCGCAACCACAGTTTAATTTCTCATAAACATGACAATTGTTAATTAGATCAATATATCTTCAGTCTTTAATAATATAATTGATACAAAATTAACAAAATGCAAGTTGCTGTCCATGTACCCATTACCTTTGACGATATAGATGCCCGTGCATGTCTTACTCAACTCGTCATCATAGATGAGTGCAATCACGTCATGGGTTCCTATGGACACACTGCTCCCAACTGAGAAACCTCCTAAAGTAACATTTACTGAGACATCACCTCCGTGATATCTGTAACCATCTACAGATTTGGTGACGTTATCTGCTCCGAAATCTGGGTTAAAAGTATACGTCGCTTGGTCTGGATCAGTGCTTATGGTGCGATTCAAGTTCGGGCAGTGAACAGGTAACTCGGTAACTGCAAATAATTACAATGATAAGAAAAGACGGTTGGTAACTCAGTAAGTATAAATTGATGTAACACAAAATAAGTTTTGAATTTTTCTAAATTATCAAATATTTGCTCGTAAAGTAAGGAATTCCCTTGCTAAAATTTGTTACAAGTATCTCTATCAGAAATGGGAAAATATCAAGATTTGCAGTGCAACATGCCTCACCAGGGTGAATTACACCTTCCGAAAAACCCAGTGGCAATCGATTACCACTTTGTGTAGGTGTCGTATAACGCAAACCTATATGAATATCTTTTTTCAAAAGCCTAGAATCAAACCTAGACCAAGTACTTTCTTTTACAAATAATGTTATAGTCCTCGGTGACTTTAACTCCAATATGCTGACTAAAATTACCCTTTCAAATAAGGTGCATGGAATTTGTTCCACCTTTCAGTTAACTCAGCTTATCCGAGAACCAACAAGAATGACATCTTTCAGCAGTACTTTAATTGACGTTATTTGTGTTTCTAGTTCAATGATACCCAATAGAAAGCAATCTGGAACAATTTCAAGTGGACTAAGTGACCACCCTCTAGTCTATTTGATCGTTGTACATAATACCCCAAAAGTTAAGCCAGAAATCTTTTCATTTAGATCGTTTAGGCATTTTGTCGTCGAAGATTTTGTCGATGACCTATGTAACATACAATGGAATGATCTATTATCGTCCGAAGAGGACGTAGAGTATTGCTGGGAGAAATTCAGTGAAGCATTCAAGGCATTGGCTGATAAACATGCTCCCCATGTTACAATAAGAAAGAAACTGAATGGGTCTCCCTGGATTACAACTGAATACCTGGCTCTATCTAGGGACTATTATAAAAGAAAGTTTGACAAACTTAACAAATCAGCAGAAGTAGGTCAGGAAATCAATGAACTTTGGAATAAATATAAATATCTCAGAAATAAAGTAAATATCTTAAATAAAAAGCTGAAAAGGGACTTTTTCGCAACAAATTTCAACAATGTGCAAACAAATTGCAAAATTCGTGGAAAGTCCTGAAAAATTTACTCCCGAAGCAAAAGGTTTCAGTTAATCCAAATATTAACACAGGAACTCATATGATTTCAGATAAGGTAGAAATTGCAAAGTCATTCAATGAATTGTTTGTTAGTGTTGGAAAACGACATTCCCCTCTTAACGAACAAAGTTTTAATTCCTTGAATACATTATCAAGGGTTGAATTAACGTTTAAATTCAAAAGCATAGACTCGGAGTTTGTACCTAATGTTATATCATGACTTATTACAGTTAGTTTTGTTTGTTTGTTTGTTTGTAGTTGTGTTGTCTGTAGTAGTTTTATTTCTTACCTTTTACCCGTTTGATTTTATGTCTGTTCGTTATGGCATGTGTATTTGTATTTGTATTTTGTATTGTATGAATAATATCTTAAATGTTCAATATTTCAGGTCTTATGTTCATTTTGATCTATTTTTTGTTTGTTTGGAGTTTTGTAGTTCTGTTTGCTTTTTCAATCTCTTATGGTATGTTGTTTATATAATGTCTTTGTTTTCTACAATGTATTCTATTTTTTGTAAATCTTTGTATATAGAGGGCTCTTTTTGTAAAACAGGCCTTTGGCACTGAAAAGACTACCCTGTTTTTAAATAAAACTGAATAAATAAATAAATAATCAGACCTACGTGTGTTTCGTAGGTAGAATAGGCAGGAATCTGAATTGTTATATGCATCGACTGCTAACAGTGTTACTGGTGTGTATCCTGGAGGAAACAGGTCATCTTCTGAGACGTTATAAGAAACCCCATTCGGGTCAGTACTTGCATCTTTGTAGGTATAGGTAGTACTATTCGTCAATCCAGAAAAGGTGTTTGGTGAATCGAGATGGAGAGTTACATTGGAACATGTCAGGATAGGAGGATCTGTGTCTATAAAATCATAAAATAAATTAATGCATAGTTAATTGAAAGTATAGAGAACCTTATTTTGAACATGTTGAAACAGAAAGAACACAGCGTTTTTCAATTTAAAATTGTCAGTAAATGTGTGTATATTTAGATGTTTGTTTAGCTGTCTTTCCAACACCATGGACCCCCGAAACATTTCGGGAATGTTACGACTGGTGCCCTCTCTTGATCAATATATGAAATATGTGCATTACATAAATTAGCCTCATACAATAAGTAGACTGGGCGAGTTTATCATGTGCAGTCCACGCATCCTCAACAAATAGATTATCATTAATTTTTAAACGGTTAATGGGCATGAATTCTTCCAAAGCAGTGAAAATTAGTAAGAACACAAGGAGGAACTTAACTTTTTTTAATCATGCGACGTATCTTTTGCCAGATGTTTGAAAATGTTAATCCATTTGTTGCGATGGTACAGATAGTCAGGTGACTTAGGGTCAATTTTTTCGATTATCTTTACCTGCCGATACAAGCGTCATTTTTGGTACAGGGCTTCCTTAGGACCTACTGAATGATATTAGGGTAGGACATAGGCGCCGGAAGTGGGGGGGGGGGGCAGTTGACCCCCCCCCCCCCCAGTCAAAAAAGTGGGGGGGGGGCAAAACGTATTTGTAACCCCCCCCCCCCAAAAAAAAAAAAAAAAAACGCCCCCCCCCCCCTCCAAAAAAAAAAAAAAAACAGTAAAGGAATAAACATGGTTTGTATTTTTAACCCAAAAGAACATAATAATAATAAAAATCTGAATTAAATCACATATACCATTCCATTCAAAGAAAAGGAAAGTTTATAGGAATTAAATTTCATAAACATTGCGCATGCTACCTATTCGGTTTATAATAGCGATACGCGCATATCGTGGACATATTGTGCGAGAATGAGAAAGCGTGTCTGATTTTTTGTTTTGTTATAGGGGTGAGAAGACATGAGCCCCTGAACGCTGGCGTACTGATGGGGGGGGGGGGGGTATATCTATACGATACCAGTGATTTACAAATGTTCCTGTTATGACATGATTTTCCGGTATTTTTTCTCCATTTTTTTGTAAGTCAGACCTTTTTATGCGTTTGTTGGAAAATATGAAATTCCCAAATTACAGTCGGGCGAAAAATACGCTTATTTAGAAGCCTTTATGTCGTGGTCTGCAAAGTGGCTGGGCTCGAGCCCCCCCCCCCCCCTCACCTTTTGAAAAAGTATGTTAAAGAGAAAAAGAAAGAAAGACGGAGAGAAAAAATAAGTGACCTGTCAATATCACAAATAAGGTATAAAAAAATGCTCATCTGACCGTAATTAAATACCTAAAACCCCTGAGCTTCCGGGGGCTATGCCCCCTGGACCCCACCAAGGGCCCTATAAGGCAGGCCCCTGGATGCTCATCTGACCGTAATTAAATATCTACAACCCTTGAGCTTTCGGGGTCTCTGCCCCCTGGACCCCACCAAGGGCCCTAAGGCGGGTCCCTGGATGCTCATCTGACCGTAATTAAATACCTAAAACCCCCGAGCTTCCGGGGGCTCTGCCCCGTTGACCCCACCAAGGGCCCTAGGGCGGCCCCTGGATGCTCATCTGACCGTAGTTAAATATTAAAACCTCTGAGCTTCTGGGGGCTCCCCCCCCCCCCCCTCTGGAACACGTCAATGGCCTTAAAGAGGCCCCTGGATGCTCATCTAACCGTAATTAAATACATCAAATCCCTGAGCTTCCGGGGGCTCAGCCCCTTGACCCCCTGCCGAGGCTGGACCCCACGTCAATTTACGCTCTACCTGATCGTTAATACTCCACTTTGAAAAACGTTCCGCGGGACCTGCATGTAACGTGTAAGACTGGTGGTGATGCAGATTTTTCGTCTGCCCCCCCCCCTTCCGAGCGTTTTTTTCTCATTACGTCACTGCCCTTGGAAGGTGAGCCCCCTGGAGTGTTTGCCCCCCCCCCCCCCAAAAAAAAAAAAAAAAAAAAAAAAAAAAATCTCAAACTGCTTCCGGCGCGCCTGGGGTAGGAGCCCCGGCAAATCCTTCAAATATTGGTGAGGTGGGCGGAGGCGTCGTCCCAGAGCCACCAAATAATAGATAAGGTAAACTAACATTGATTTGTTGTTGTACAAATGCAATTTTTAATACAGGGTTTCCTTAGAACTCAATGACAAATATTTGTATAACAGGTTCCTGCCAAAATTTCAAATAAGGGTGTTGTGGGCGGGGGCGTCGTTCCAGAGCCCCCAAATTACAAATAAGGTAAAATAACATTGATTTGTTGTTCTACAAATGCATTTTTGGGTACAGGGCTTCCTTATGACCTTTTAAACATCGTGAGGGTTGGAGCCCCCAATAAACTAGTTATAAAGGTGAGATTTAGGGGCAGGGGCGTCGTCCCAGAGCCCCCAAATAATACATAAAGTAAAATAACATTGATTTTTTGTAGTAAAAATGCAGTATTTGGTACAAGGCTTTATTATGACCTTCTGAACAATGTGAGGGTAGGAGCCCCAGACATAATATTCATATATGTGTGAATGGGGGCGGGAGTGTCGTGCCAGAGTCCTTAGGTGATATATAATGTAAGATCACATTGTTTTTTGGTTATACGACTACCTGTTTTTGGTACAGTGCTCTCTTAGGACCTACTGAACGACATTAAGGAAGAAGCCCCTGAACTGGAAAAACAGTCAGTAAACAGTGTAAAGGGAGCAGGGGCGTTGTACCGGAGCCCCCACATAATCACATTGATTTGTTTTACCTGAATACTTTGCATACCCTGGGGGTAGAATGTTTTGAATCGCCGGTAAATAGTTCTATCCAAAATTACAACATAACACGGTCATACAGTAAAATAGATAAGTGGGTGTAGGCTCGCAAAATGATCTACATGGCAATGCCACTGTATTTTTACATTTTAAGCATTAGCATGTGATACTAAATCACTACCTTATCTATTTGACATGGAATTAAAAAAAGAAGAACTACTTCATGATGCATACGAAAGGGGTCGGTTTATACAGTTATGAAAGCCCTCCTCCTAACACAATCTTTGTACAATTTTTGCCCGAATTCACAAAGGGGGTTTGTCGACACACCTAGGTTTATGTACGTCATATTACGCGTTTCGATGCGTTTCATACCAAGGTTACAAACCTTCTTTGTTCATTCGGGCCTTAGTGTCCAACCAATCGAAGGCATGGACCCCTCATGACTCCTAGAATTCAACCATTTGCAGCTGGAGGTTTTAATGCCAAGTACAGGCCCCAAGGATGAACGATCAGCCAAGGAGTGGAGAGATCACATGCTGAAAAAGAGCCATACTTTCACGTTATCGGACCAGATCATGAAATATGAAGCTCTCATATTGATCTTCATCAAAGCTCACACAGAGAAAAACTTCCCACTGTATGTGAACATATGGAAAAGTTTCAGGCCGAAATTCCACTTTAGTGGATTTGTGCGTGTCTTTCTTTGTTCAGCGCGCGCAGGTACGTCTCATGAATAATTCATGACCCTACCCTTACAAAAATGTACCATGTAAAAACCATAGTTTCAGTACCATGGTTACCATGGTTCTTATGGTGGATGGTAATTTGGACATAGAACCATGGTAACCATGGTTCCGTGCACCATGCTTCTCAGTACCAGTTCTCAGTAACTTCCAGCACCATGAGCAAGGTCTCTCATCACATAAGTCGTTCCAGAAACAAGTCAATGCCCTTTCTACAAGCATCATGCAAACGGGTAATCCATTTTTGGATTAGTTTAATGATCTGGTAACGCTTGACAGTTGCAAATGCATACAGAGAGCCGTTGTTATCAAAGTCCGCACTCTAAAGGAGACTAGAAGGAAACAGTACTAATAATTTGTCAAGACCGTGCTTGATGAGCGCACCCACTCAATCCACGATCCAATCAATCGAAATTTACTGGCTCTCTTTTGAAATTCCCATTGCAAGATAGTTCAGAAGAAAGACAAGAAGATCAAGGTTGTCGATTTGTATCCGTGGTTGGGGGGGGGGGCGGGGGTGATAGGTGCCAAAATATTTTCGGCAATGGATCAAAGCAACCAAGAGGTAGCGGCGTGTGGCAGGTTGCACTCCCTCCCTTCCAAGTTATTAACTTTTTCAAGTCACCCTCAATAAAGATAACATTTCAGAGAATATAAGAGTGGTAATAAAATTAATAGCATGATAAATGTTAGTCCTGACTCTTGCCTGCCAGACTGTAGGCCTACCAGACTGATAACATCTATTTGTAAACGAAATGTAGACATTACTAACAAAATCCAATGGTGAGGGATATCAACTTGTATAAGTATTATGTAACCAGTGGGCAAATGCATTAATAAGCAGCCAGGAAAGGTTCAAGTAGACAAAAAATTCTTTATTTCCTGGTGATAGAAACATACATTTTATGAATATTGATGTCTCCAAACAACATAGTTCTCATTAGTAAATGAAAAACATCTTGCTTTTGGTTCTTCATTTGACTCTCTTTCTTCTTTATTAAACGAACTTAATCCTCTCTGCTGGAAACTCAATTCAACGAAACAGAATATCACTGATTTAAAATTTGGTTCTCAAAATGAAAGAAAATTTCCACTCCTAATCTCATACAAACTGTCTGTTTCAGGGACGGCCGAGTGAATTCCAAAGTGGGGGGGGGGGGGGGGGGGTGGGGGCACCAAGAAAAAAAGGGCACCTACAAAGGGAAATCTCAAAGCGAAAATATGCATTTTTAAGACATTGGTATATACCCTTACATTATGATTACAATATTTGCTTCACTTTATACACCATACAAGATATTGCTTAAGCATCATGCTTTGCAGTTGGGTGTGATGGTCTGAAAATGTTTAAGATGTGTGAGTTCGCAGTGCGAACATTTCAAAGAGTAATTGTCAGAGATGAAAATAGGGCACTTCTTACACCCTCAAAAAGAGGCACTCACCAGGGGGGGGGGGGGGAGTCAGTCATGAGAATAGGGAATGGGCATATGTCGACGGAAAATGGGCTCCCATCAAATTTTAATAGGGGCATTTATAAAAGGTGAAAAGGGGCATTTATGAAAAGGGGATAGGTCCCTTATTAGAAACGAACAAGGGCACGTATCATTGTTATAAGGACAATTATCAGAGGTGAAAAGAGGCACTTATCGCACCTGAAATGGGGCAATGACCAAATATGAAAAGGGGCACTTATGTGAATGAAAAAGGGGCACTTATAAGAGGTGAAGGGGGTACTTATCTGAAGTGAAAAGGAGTAACTTCTCGTACCTGAAAAGGGTCATTTACCAGAGAAAGGGCACTTATGAGAATGGAAAATGGACACTTATTGCAAAGAAAACTGGGAACTTGTCGAAGGAAAAGGGGCACACTACCAAATGAAAGGGCACTTATCAAAGTTGAAAAGTTGAAGGGGTACTTTGTATAAAGGGGCACTTTTCAGGTGCGTGAAAAAGTGGGGCACTGTGCCCCTGTGCCCCCTCCCGGAGGGCCGCCTCTGGTCTGTTTCTTAAAAACATAATATAAAACTTACGTTCCAACTACCAAACAACGAACTTCCATTATCTCCTTCTTCACCCAAATATACTTATCATACCAGATACGCTCTAAAATAAAAGCATAATATTCCCCTAAGGCCCTGACCAGAGCACTATTTTTTTCTTCAAAAACTATAACCAGTCTTAGAAGGTGCATTATTATTGGAAGGGTGTTATAAACAAAACTTCAAACTTAATAACATTCTAACCTTCAAAAACACCTTGACTATCTTATGCCTGCTACGTTAGAATACAATACATAGGCTCACATCAGCTTTTCAATAAAACAAAAATAACTTGTGACATAATAATCTTTCTCAAAAATATCGAACTGGAGTATTCTGTTGTATTGCTTGTTTATGTACATACAAAGAGCTTATTTTCAAGAGGCACTAGATCCATGTGTGTAACTTAACTCTTTGTTTATCTGATTTTGTTCATGTGTCTATGTAAAATTGTTATTAAAAGATGCATGTGTTCATAATTTCTCTCGTAATTTAGGTTAATAATTTTGTTTAAGGTAAATAGAGGAAAATGTACACAATATCTCCATTTGCTATCAAAAGATTTTGCTCCTTTCGGAAAATAGCTCTTCAAATGTTTTACATAACTGTAGAGATATGAATAAAAAAAGAAATGGATGAAATCAATGAAACAAAATAGATACTGAGTATGAATCAGGGAACAAACTGAAAGCTTCGTCTCCTACATGCTGCCATTTGGACAAAACCGTCTTTCTCTTCAATGATACAATATTTTATTACTTTACTTGCATTATGAAGAAGAAAAATAAAGGCATCATCAACCCCACATAGCTTTACAAATCACTTCAGGTTGAACTGGCCAAAATTCATGTGATATTCTTGCTCAGATGCTTTCCTTTACCTTTAAGAGTTCTTTGTATTGGCGAACTGGTTGATCATTTTTTCTTGGCAATAATGCCCAAATTAAAAGAGTGAAACAAATACACGACTGTAACTTTTAGCGCGTTTTGAAAAAAATGTTTTAGGAGATATCAGGAAATAAAATGAGCGAAAAACAAACAAATAAAGATACAATGACGTGAATTTTAAAAAGGGTGAACAGAAACAACATAACAACTAGTCAACTATCTTATAAGTCATAGCAAAATGTGTATATTGATGGTCATCTTGCGAGTAATAACAATTAACTACTCTCATCGGGCTCTCATCATTAATATTTCTCTTCATTTTTTTTATGGTGAATTATTGGGGGGGGGGGGGGATGATTGTACAGGCCATTCCCCCCCACACCTGAAATATTGATATATTGATATATTGATATACCCCCCCCCCCCCCATCCCCATCCCCCCCCCGGGATCGACACGCATGATTAGAAGATCAAAGTGCTTCATAACAATGTAGGACTATTGGGCCAATTCTACATCGCTATGCAGAGCCGTGAGAGTGACTTAGATGAATTCTTTGCACACACGATACAGTCCTTCCCTCGATCCTCTCTCAGACTTCGGTACTGATCTTCATCTACAATTAAGGTAAAAAGTCTGGCCTGCTGCATTGCACCATCAGCATATTGCTGTAAAGTCTTCGATGGAGCTGTCATCGTCCACTGTCTGCCTGTTATCGGCATCAGTACTTTGATGGGTATGCCATCAAAGTCTTCATTCCATACCTCGAGAAGCAACTGCAGACTACCAAGAGATTATAAATTGTGTGGGACACTTACATTCCAGACATATAGAAAGAGTCTACCCGTGAAAAGAGAGGAACTGGCATCCATAGCAAAGTGTCTGGCTAGACCAAGCTTCCAGGCAATTGGATGGATTTTCTCCGTGACCTAATCAATAAAAAAGAATTGTTTGCCTTTATTACATCCAAAGTGAGAGAGTTCCACTAGGTGGCCACATGGCAAAGAGATGTTTGTTACATCACGAGAAACTGTTTCATCTGATGGATCTAGCATAGGCATGGGAAACTGCAATCACGAAGAAGCCGACACGAAGATTGTGGTTGATATTCTGCATCCACTATAGAGTAGGGAGCAAAGACTGTCCTTGTGTGAACAATAAACACTGATGTTATAGTCATCCGTGTCGGCAAATTCCACGATCTCCTCAAGATTAAACCACTAACTGACATCTGGGTGGCATAAGGTATAGGCAAGAAATACAGATCCTTCCACATCAATCAGGCACGGATCCAGGATTTCTTAAGGGGGGGGGGGGCAAATTTGAAATTATGCGAGCCAAATATTGGTACGAAATGGTGACACCGGCAGTGGCGAAATGAGCAAAAACGTTTGGGGACTGGTGGGGGGGGGGGGGGGTTGGGTAGACAAACAAAAAATCCGCACCACCCCACTTTTACACCCCACTCTTACATGCAAGCCCCGCTGAACGTTTCCCTAAGTAGGTGAGGGGGGGGGGTAGGTATTTACGATCAGATAGAGCGTTGCGTAAATTGGCGTGGGGTCTAGGGGCGAAGCCCCTGCGGGGGTTTAAGGGATAAAAACCCCAGAAGCTCCGGGGTTTTGGGCAATAAATTACGGTCAGATGAGCATATTTTGATACCTTATTTGTGACACTGGCAGGACACAAATTGGTGTGGGGCAAAGCGGGCGAAGCCCCAGGAAACTCAGGGGTTTTGTGCAATAATTACGGTCAGATGAACATATTTTTATACCTTATTTGTGACACTAGCAGGTCACAAATTGGCGTGGGGTCCAGGGGGTGGAGCCCCAGAAGCTCAGGGATTTTAAACATTAAATTACGGTCAGATGAGCATATTTTTATACCTTATTTGTGACACTGACAAGTCACGAATTGGCCTAGGGTCCAGGGGGCGGAGCCCTCGGAAGCTCAGGGGTTATATACATTAAATTACCGTCAGATGAGCATATTTTGATACCTTATTTGTGACACTGATAGGTCAGGAATCGGCATGGGGTCCAGGAGGCGGAGCCCCCGGAAGCTCAGAGGTTTTAGACAATAATTACGGTCAGATGAGCACATTTTGATACCTTATTTGTGATACTGGCAGAACACAAATTGGTGTGGGGTCCAGGGGCGGAGCCCCAGAAGCTCAGAGGTTTTAACCTTAAATTACGGTAAGATGAGCATATTTGATGCCTTATTTGTGACACTGGGGTTAAGAATCGGCGTGGGGTCCAAGGGGCGGAGCCCCTTGAAGCTCAGGGGTTTGGGGCAATAAATTACTGTCAGATGATCATATTTTGATACCTTATTTGTGACACTGGCAGGACACAAATTGGTGTGGGGTCCAGGGGGCGGAGCCCCCAGAAGCTCAGGGGTTTTATACATTAAATTACCGTCATATGAGCATCCAGGGGGCTGCCTTAGGGTCATTGGTTGGGTTCAGGGGGCAGCGCCCCGGAAGCTCAGGGGTCTAGGCATTTAATTATGGTCAGATGAGCATAATGATACCTTATTTGTGACACTGGCAGGTCACTTATTGGCATGGGGTCCACAGGGAGGAGCCCCCAGAAGCTCGGGGGTTTTAGGCATTTTATAACGGTCAGATAAGCATGCATGGGCCTGCCTTAGGGCCCCTGGTGGGGTCGAGGGGGCGGAGCCCCCGGAAGCTTAGGGGTTTTAAGCATTTAATTACGGTCAGATGAACATATTTTGATACCTTATTTGTGTTACTGACAGGTCACGAATCGGCGTGGGGTCCAGGGGCGGAGCCCCTTGAAGCTCAGGGGTAGGGGGCAATAAATTACGGTCAGATGAGCATATTTTTTGACAAAGGCAGGTCACTATTCTTTTTTTTTTCTTTCTTTATGAATTTGCCATGTTCCAACAAACGCATAAAAAAGTATTATTAACTAAATATTGAGAAAAATTATATCATTTCAGCAACATTTGGTATCGAATTAGAAATAAAGCACATTTGTATTATATTTGGGGGCATCTGTCAACCCCCCCCCCCCTTCCTCCAAGCCTCCTCCCCCATCAGTACGCCAGTGCCCCCTATCTACACCTTGTTGGCGGGGAAAATCTGATCTCCCCTACCTTTCTTCTTTCTCTTTTTTCTTTCTCTTTCTCTCCTCTCTTCCTTTCCTTTTCCTTCCTTCTCTCTGTCTTAGGTTTGCTGGGGGAGGCAAGGGCCTTTCGGCCCCCCCCCCCGATCCATACGCTGTTGTGGGATTAGTCGCAACTGTTCTCCCCTTCTTTTCTTCTTCCTCTTTTTTGTTCCCTTTTATGTCTCCTCTTTCCCTTTCCCTTCCTTCTCCCTTTTTAGGGGTTGGGGGGAGGAGGCAAGGGCATTTTGGCCCCCCGAACTACAACTTGTTGGCGGGAAAATTGCAACTGATATCCCCCTTCTATTCTTTTCTTTCTCCTCTTTTTCTCCTTCCCTTTATCTCCTCTTTTCCTTTTTGTAGGTAACAGCCGGGAGACAAGGCTCGTTCGCCCCCCCCCCCCCGATCTCCTTCTTTTCCCCCTTTTTCTTTTCTTCTTCCTCTTCGTTCTTTCCCTTTCTCTCCTCTTTCCCTTCTCTCTCTCTTTTTTAGCGGGGGGGGGGGGGGTGGGCCAAGGCCCTCTCGCCCCCCCCCCCCCCACCCCTGGATCCGTGCCTGACTTCTATGCCATGTGGGAGTTTGGGAGAGCCAAAGTCACAAGCACTTTCTGTGTTACACTCATATTCGGGTTGCGACACGACATCAGCATTTCATGGCAAGGGAAAGGAGTCACTCTGACAGGCTTGGAAAGTGTACGATGATGCCACAGAGACATTTGCTTATCTAACCAAGCTTCCTTTTAGAAGATTCCGTTGACTCTGAGCCTTTCCAGGTTCTTGAAAGGCTAACCGTTGTCTTGTAAAACAAATCGAGTCCATCAAACTATATCAATAAGACAAGAAGAAGCCTCCAGTACGACGCCCCGCTCCCAAATCACACATACATGAATATGTTGTTGGGGGGTCCAACCCTAATAATGTTCATTAAGCCCTCAGAAGCCCTGTACCAATTATGGCATGCGTATACATCACCAAATCAATGTTATTTTACCATATATATTAATTTGGGGCTCCGGAATGACGCCTACGCCCCAACACCTTTATATAAATTTCTTTTCAGTAGTATTCAGTATTCAGGTTAAAACAAATAACAACGTAAAATGCACTGTTTATGATGTGGGAGCTCCTGAATAACGCCCCTGCCCCTTCACACTTAAGTGAATGTTTTTCAGGGGCTCCTTCCTCAATATCGTTCAGTAGGTCCTATCCTAAGAGAGCCCTTAACCAAAAAAAAAAACACGGTCGTATAACCACAAATCAGTGTAATCTTGCATTATATATAACATGGGGGCTCTAGCACGGCGCCTCACCCCCATTCAAAAATATGTGAACATTATACTGGGGCATCCTACCCTCACATCGTTCAGAAGTTCATAAGGAATCCCCGTACCCAACATTGCATTTTTACAACAACATATCAATGTTATTTTACCTTATTTCATATTTGGGGGCTCTGGGACAACGCCCCATCCCCAAATCGCACCTGTTTTAATTATTTTGTTGGAGGCTCCTACCATAAAATTGTTCAGAAGGTTCTAAGGAAGCCCTGTACCAAATTGCGTTTGTACAACAACAAATTAATGTTATTTTACGTTATTTCTTATTTGGGGCTTTTGGACGACGGCCCCGTCCACCACATACATATAACTTTCACATGGAGGATTCTATCCTAAAGTTGTTCAGAAGGTCCTAAATAATTTCTGTATCAAAATATTGCGTTTGTACGACAACAAATCAAATGTTATTTTACCTTATTTCTTATTTGGGGGCTTTGGGACGACGTCCCCGACCACCACACCCTTATTTGAATTTTTGCCGGGGGTTCCTACCCTAATATCGTTCAGTAGGTCCTAAGGAAGCCCTGTACCAAAAATGGCGCATGTATCCGGCTGGTAACGATAATATCACCAAGCCATCTGACTAATGAAGATACTATCAACACACGCAACCACTGTTGACAGTTAAATTATTTAAAACATCAAAAAGTGTTTATAAGATCAATATATCTTGAGTCCTAATAATTCAATTCATACAAAATGAATAAAAATGTAAGTTGCTGTCTTTAAATGCACCCATTACCTTTGACAATATAGATGCCCGTGCATGTCTTATTCAATTCGTCATCATAGATGAGTGCAATCACGTCATGGGTTCCTATGGACACACTGCTCCCAGCTGGGGATCCTCCTAAAGTAAGATTTACCGAGACATCACCTCCGTGATATCTGTAACCATCTACAGATTTGGTGACGTTATCTGCTCCGAAATCTGGGGTAAAAGTATACGTCGCTTGGTCTGGATCAGTGCTAACTGTGCGATTCAAGTCCGGGCAGTTCACTGGCAACTCCATGACTGTAAACATAACAGAAAGAAGATTGCTTCGTTATTAAATAGCATGTACATATTAGGCAACTTCGGGTCCAACCTCTGAAATCTGTTAATCCTTTAAAAGAAAGAGCTTCCAGGAGCTATATGTTTTTGCCTCCGCCTACCGAGGATTTTATTTAAGGGTTGTCCACTTTCGTCCCGCTTTCTCATTATCGCAATATAATAATAATAATAATAATAATAATATTCAGCTTTTATATAGCGCTTAATACATCTCGGATGTCTGTAAGCGCTTCACAGATATACTATTACCCCGGTCATTTGATTCAGTGCTTGCCCGCACACACTGTGTGCACAACCTCCACTCCCTGGGGAGCATTCCAGCCAGGCGTTACTTGACGCTCAAAAACTGTTTGACCAACAATGACGGTCGCATCTTACCGGGTACCTATTTTAACACCTGGGTGGAGAGTAGCAAGTGTAGGTTAGTATCTTGCCAAAGGATATTAGTGCCGTGTCGGGATTCGAACCCCCGACCTTCGCATCTCCTGTCAAGCGCCTTAAACAACTTGACCACGACACTCCCACAAATATCTCAAGAACCATTTGAGGTATGGACTATAATCTCATTGATAACATGTTTCTCCATAGGAAGGCAATCTGATTAGATTTTTGAGAAAGTAGGTCAAATGTCAAATGTCCTTGAGGACTGCTTCTAAAATTAAAGGCCGGTATGAGTTTTCAAAATAGTGATAGTATGCATCCCCGTAGGAAGCCGATTATATTAGATTTTGTGGTAAATGTTTATAAGGAGGCGTAGGAGGTAAAACGCCCAATGACAAAGTGGTAAATTTCCATGAAATTCAAGTGTTTAAGCCCTGTCTAATACCCCCTTCACATACACGGATTTTTCTTACGAGTCCGTACGGATCGCATAAATTCATGGATCTTTTACGGATCCTTACGATTTTGCCACTTTTACGATCGATTTAAGAGTTGTTACGAGCTATTTACGGTTTTATTACGGATTATTACGAGTTATTAAGAGTTGTTACGGCGAAATTCCAAGATTTGTTACGAGTTGTCACGGATAACTACGAGCAACTAACGTGTTAGATTCGACCTGTTTACGTGTTGTTACGAATAGTTTCGAGTTAGTAACGAGTATTACGATTGTTAACCATATAATAACAACTGAAAATGAAGTGTTCGAATTTGCAGCTTTCATACCTTTCCCCGAATCGTAAACAATTTGCAAGTATACGTAAAGTATACGTATCTATTCGGAAAGTACTCGTAACTATACGTAAAGTGCTCGTAATAACCCGTAACAATCCGTAAAGCAATCGTAATTCGACCCGAATGAAATCGTAAATAACACGTAAAGCAGGGCTCCCACTTAGCCGAGTTATAATAGCGAGTTATGGCGAGTTGTGGTGAGTTGCCTCAAAGAGGCACTCGCAATAACTCGCGAACAATTCGGTATGGCTTAGCGTAACTCTTTACAACATTCCACGACTCTCCTCGAAGTCGCAAGCAGTTCCAAAAATGTGAACATTCGAGGTGAACTCGCCTACACTCGTAGCAACTAGCCACCTTATGAAGAGTGCAGCTCGCGTTACGAGTAATGCGAGTATATTACGAGTGTAAGTGAGTTCACCTCGAGTGACAGCGCATTCACCTCGAGTAACAACGAATTTTCGCTGATTCGTTGTAGCTCGAGGTGAACTTGCTTAACATTCGTAATATACTCGCATTACTCGTAACAAGCTCGCGCTGCCCTCTTCATAACTCGCCACCTTATGAAGAGTGCAGCGCGAGCTTGTTACGAGTAATGCGTGTATAATTACGAGTGTAGGCGAGTTCACCTCGAATTACAACGAATCGGGGAATTTTTTTGAACATGTTCAACATTTTGGAACTGCTCGCGACTTTGAGGAGAGTCGTGGAATGTTGTAAAGAGTTACGCTAAGCCATACCGAATTGTTTGCGAGTTATTGCGAGTGCCTCTTTGAAGCAATTCACCACAACTCGCCATAACTCGCTAACACAACTCGGCTAAGTGGGAGCCCTGCTTAAAGCACTCATAATAATCCGTAAATAATCCGTAAACAAATCGTAAACTAACCCTAAAAAATCTTTACAAAAAAAATTACGAGTCATTTAAGGATTCTTGGGAGCATTTTACGGATCATTACGTGTTGTTGCGAGCGGTTTATGATACTTACGGATTGTTACGAGCTATTTACGGAAAAATAAATCCGTGTACAACCGAAGAAGATTGTTGACATGTCAACAAATTTGCCTCTCGTTTAACGGATCCTTACGATTGTCTGCGAGTTGTTGCGAGTTGTGACGAGTTATTTACGGATGCTTGTGATTGACTACGAGATGGCGATCCGTAAGGACTGGTAAGGAAAATCCGTGTATGTGAAGGGGGTATAAAGGACAATTTGAGCTATGAACCTCAAATTTAGTGTTAATATGCATTACACCATAGCGAGAAAAAGTGATTAGATTTTTGGTTAAGGAGGTCGAAGGTCAAAGCAAGGCAATATCTATGATCTCTTTTTTTTTGGGGGGGGGGGGAGTGGGAGGCCTGGTTATCACAATTCAATGTAACTATTTAAAGATATTTTAGTTAGCTATGACTTTAAAATGTGTAAATAGTATTCATCACCATATGACGACATGTAAAGCAGATGTTGCGATCAAATTAGGGTTTGATTTGGATTGATAATACAGGAAAGCCTTGAAATAAGCGGCTAGGAGCTAGAGGCAATTTATCTTTAAAAGTTGCCCCTGGTTCAAGAGGATTTAACCAGAACCAAGGGGAATTTATAAAGAACCAGGGGCAATTTTCCAAGAACAGATAATGACAACCAATAACACAAGTTTAAATAAGCTCAAACATGCAATGTTAATTTCGTAACGCGAATACATATGCGTATTCATAATGTCTATGCTGAATTAAATACGTTGTATACGTGATATATCTAAGTAACACATATAAGTGGCCGAGAACTAGTATTAAATGTTCATACTTACGTGTGTTCAGTACATAGAAGAGGCAAGTAGCTTCTTCACCACAATTGTCCTGTGCGATCAATTCAACAGGTGTGTGTCCTGGGGGGAGCAGGTCTCCATCTTGACCAATATTGAAGTTGAACTCGATCCCAGTTCCGTTTGTGTTATTGTAAGGGTTTTCATCCATGTAGGTGTAATCGACATCCTCAATCAGCAAGGAATTTGGGAAGGTTGAGTTAGCCGATACATTTGAACATGTCACTATCGGTGGATCGACGTCAAAGAAACACGCTGGAACAAGAAGTGAGAAATAACAGACTTTGTAAGCAATACAATTCTCGCTACCCCAAATAGCGATTCTGCCGAGATCCGGGGAAAATCCTGAAATCCGCATTGCATTATGGGATAGCTTTTCGACATTACAGCTTCCTGTGCAGGCGTTCGTGATCACAACCCTCTCTTTCACGGTAGAGTTTAACGGCCTTTTGTGCTAAAGTCACTAATTCTGCCCGAAGCTTTCCATTGCATATTATAATCTGTACCAATTACACTGATTGGCATCGATTTTAGCGTGCGTGAAAACTCTGCACAGCGAACACAGGCGCTAGCGCCAGCGGGATGGGACTCTATACCGGAAGTTGTAGTGACGACCCGAGAGAGTGAAAATTACCTCGTCTCGCGAATTTCGAGATTTTCGTACCTATTTAGGGTAGCGAGAATTCTGTATCACAGGAACAAGTTTGTTTCCCATAAATACAATGGGATCAACTACCCCCTCCCTAAACCCTAAAAATTACCCCATGACCAATCACCACCCCCCCCCCCCCGAAGACAATTACTCCCCGCTATTAAGTGTTGTTTTCATTAAAACCAACATCAGTTGTCCTCGGGGTGGTTGTGCTTGGCTTGGTGGTAATGTTTGGGGTGTTATTGTCCGTGTGGTTAGTTTTCCGGGAGGGTAATTTTCCGAAGGGTGAATGTCCAGGGGTTAATTGTCTTGATACTTAAAATTTCACACGCTTCACTAAACAGTAAAATGACTACAACCTAGTCGTATAAGGACAATTAACCCCTGGGCAATCACCCCCCTTAAAGTCGACCCCCGGAACCCCCCCCCCCCCCCCCCAGGAAAATTTTCCCCCGCGAGGAAAGTTACCTTCCCCGCCCCGAGGAAAATTAGGCCTACCTCCCGAAGACAACTACCCCCGAGGACAATTACCCACCAGAACCCGGAAAAGTACCCCCTGAGGACAATTACCACCCGTAACCTCCCCCCCCCCGAGGACAACTAACTCCGAGGACAATCAGGATTCATAAACAAAAGACGATCTGACACATTGAGAGATGGTGTTAAGTATATGAGCCTATAACAAATTCCATGCATTAACCCATATTCGTTCGAATGCTTGCACGTTATCTTCATCATTACTACACATTTCCATTTAATCATAATTTATGCAACACCAGTTGGGTTGCTGTTTTCCACGAAGGATATAATTTTTAGGTAATTTTCCAGCGCA
This sequence comes from Strongylocentrotus droebachiensis, assembly GCA_035222895.1. NCBI lineage: Eukaryota > Metazoa > Echinodermata > Echinoidea > Camarodonta > Strongylocentrotidae > Strongylocentrotus > Strongylocentrotus droebachiensis. The sequence continues at coordinate 63,832 of JAVYIG010005775.1, forward strand.
TCTAAAAATTCATGGATTTTTCCCAATCCAAAACTATTCACAGACTATTTAGTTTGCATCGCTCTGGCATTGCAAGTGATATGTACACACGTGTGGGCACACTTGTTTATTAATTTAGTGAACAAGCAAGAATAAAAAAGGAGAAGACATTTTCAAAATGATAAAACTTTATTTTGTAATCAACACACTAGAACAGATTTCAAGTACTGTACGCAGGCATCTCGCCGCCGATTGTACATGAATAAAAAAGTGATATATTCGGTCATGACCTTGATAAGCGAATATGAGGATATTCGGGCCTCTCGTTGCCCTACGTTATCATGTTTCTAAATGTAATGAGTGTGGTATAATCAAAGTAATTTCGAAATAAAAGATATAACATATAATTGGGCGCCTTGCTGTCAAAATACTGTCAGCGAGCGAAGAAGAAGTCACTTCATTATCTTTAACATTTTATTTTCTATTGTATACTTTAAACGTTTCTGAAATTTGTTTTTCACAAAATCAACGTCTTCCCCAAAAATGTTATTAAAACGCTGCTCTGGAGTTACACCATCAAATGAAATAAATGTACCAGAGATTGGATTTTTATTTTCTTTGAACATGGCACCGGACATAATGTATATACATATATATATATATATATACCTTAAAGGCAATTTTTATTTCCAAATAAATTACTGTACAAGAACACATATTTTACTTCAGCATGACTATATAATTATATTTATATATATCATGTGAAGAAAACTTAAATATTGGAATAGATCATGGATGAGGGCCCATTATACATACAAAGACAAATACACGATTAGCTGATTAGACAAGTTACAGGGTATGCATACAAAATGAACTCAATGCGAGACACAGACGGCTGAGTTAGGTTATACCCCCTTCACATACACGGATTTTTCTTACGAGTCCTTACGGATCGCACAACTTCACGGATCTTTAACGGATCCTTACGATTTGGCCACTTTTACGACCGGTTTAAGAGTTATTACGAGCTGTTTGCGGTTTATTACGGATCATTACGAGTTATTACGATGTATTAACGTCAACAGTCCACGATTTGTTACGAGTTGTGACGGATAACTACGAGCAACTAACGTGTTAGTTACGACCTGTTTACTTGTTGTAACGAATAGTTACGAGTAAATTACGAGTATTAACGAGTCCTTACGATTTTTATCCAAAAAATAATAACTGAAAATGAAGTGTTCGAATTTGCAACTTTTATACCTTTCCCCAAATCGTAAACAGTTCGTAAGCGTACGTAAATTACACGTATCTATACGTAAAGTATTCGTAACTACACTTAAAATGCTCGTAATAACCCGTACTAATCCGTAAAGCCATCGTAAAATGACCCGAATAAAATCGGTAACAACACGTAAGCACACGTAACCATCCTTAAACTGCTCGCAATAATCCGTAAATAATCCGTAAACAAATCGTAAACTAACCATAACGAATCGTTACAAAAATTCATTACGAGTCATTTACGGATTCTTGCGAGCAGTTTACGGAAGGTGACGTGTTGTTGCGAGCGGTTTACGGATGGTTACGGGTTGTTACGAGCTATTTACGAGCTACTTACGGACAAATCAATCCGTGGACAATCGTAAGAAGATTTTTGACATGTCAAAAACTTTGCCTCTCCTTTCACGGATCCTTACGAGTGTCTACGAGTTGTTGCGAGTTGCGACGAGTTATTTACGGATACCAGCGAGTTATTTACGGATGCTTGCGATTGACTACGAGTTGGCGATCGGTAAGGACTCGTAAGAAAAATCCGTGTATGTGAAGGGGGTATTAGATACGCAAGATGTATGAAGAGTTGTCGAGTGCAGTTACAAAGCTTGATGGGAAATGGACTGGCAAATTATTATTCAATACAATCTGAGAATGTGTACTATTATCTAGATCTATTAGGAATAAATCATTGTCAAAATAATTCCATAAATTGGGGTAAAAAAATATATTCCAACTATATGAGCGACAGTGTAGTAGATGCATGGACTGTTAGGACTGAACTTTTAAAGAGACGATCCGCGATATAATACATTTATATTGAAAGTATGAAAAGCTCACGTATTTTTTTCATTGTTCCTCTGTTGCAGCACGTTGTTGCACTCAGAGCTGGAAATCAATGTGTGTCTTCGTTGTACATGTATGTTAAGTGTGTGTTGTGTTATCGTGTTAACAAAACAAAATCCTCCACAGCTCAAGATGATAATTCTTTTCAAAGTATGTTTAATTATGTATATGTTTTAAATATTGTGCTAATCATTATGCTAACTCTTTTATGAGTAAGGAACAAATTAAAATATTTTCTCTGAATTGTCGTGGGTTAAGAGATTCAAAAAAAAAATAAGGATGTATTTGATTATTAAAAAAAAAAAAAAACAACAGACATTTATTGCTTTAATACAAGATACTCATTTTGTTTGGAATTAGAAGAAGACATTTTAAAAGAATGGGGAGGAAAGTTTTTTTTTTCTTATAAAGCATCCAATGCCTAGGGGAGTCGCAATTTTATTTGATAAAACCTCTCAGTATGTTTTTTTAAAGATTTTAATGTGATAAGGATGGCAATTTTGTTGCTCTCAGTATAAAATGGGATGTTATAGAATTTTCTCTGGTGGCATTATTTGGACCAAAATAATGATGATCCAGGTTTTTTTTAAATTTATAAAAGATATTTTGTTATGATGATCCTCATCAAATAATTTGTGGGGATTTGAATTTAGTGCAAAGTTTGGAGATGGATACATTTAATGATGTAAGACTTAATGATACAGATGCTAGGAAAAAAGTTCTTGAGATAAAAAATGGTTTAAATTCATTAGATCCTTGGCGGCAAATGTATTTTGATTAAAAAACGCCATATGGAAGCAGCCTAATTCACTTAAACATAGTAGAATAGATTTTTTTCTTCTAATTTCATCATATTTTTTTTCCTCTGGTGAAGAAGAGTGAAATTGATTTAGGTTACTGTTCATACCACTGATTGATAAGCTTGGAAATTATGTTTGATAGATATAAAAGAAAAGATAAAAGTGGTTACCTTGCAATATTTAAATAATAATGAGAGTTTGGAGGGTAACCAATTTGATGAGGTTAGTAAGCAAAATTAAAATGTTTGTGTTGATGATCAATTATGTTTTGATACTTTTTTAATGGAGTTGAGAGCAACCATTATTATGTATGCAATACAAAGAAAGAAGACTAGAGAAAGTAAAGAAAATAAGCTTATAGATGAGAAAGGCAATTTAGAGATACTTAGTGGACAGAAATTAGATATACAGGAAAATATAGTCAAATCTAACAGTTGAGAGAAGAAATGAAAAATTTGCAGAAACAGACATTGGAAAATGCTGCAAATATGTTACGGCTTCACTAAATGCAATATGGTGAAAAGCCTTCAAAGTATTTTTTTGAATTTGGCGAAACAGAGGATTGTTGAAAAGACTATTGTTAAATTGATTGATGATAATGGGGTTGTATTGCAAAAGCAGGACTATATTTTTAATGAAATAAGGACATGTTATGAAAACATGTATAAGTTTCATGAAAACTCTAATATAGATGTTTTATTTCTAAACTAAATAAAGATCGGGTTATGAATCTTACAGAAGAAGAGTCATTAGGTTAAGAAGTAGAAATATTTTATAGTGAAGTTGCAAGTGCATGAAGAAGTTTGAAGACAAACAAATCTCCTGATCAAGATGGTTTTACGGTGGAGTTAAAAAATATGTATTTCCAAATTTGGGTATTTTCATGGTTCGTAGTATGAATTGTGCTTATAACTTTGAAAGATTATCTTTCTCACAAAATTTGGGGGTCATTACTTTGCTACCAAAAGGGGATAAAGTGAGACATTTTTATACAGAATTGGAGACCTATTTCCTTGTAGAGCTGTATTGCTTATAGATTTAAAAAGGTATTACCTTGTATAATACATCCAAATCAAACAGGATTCCTTGCTGGACGTTTAATTGGTGAAAATGTAAGAATTATTGATGATACAATTGCCCTATGTAGATAAGGAAAAATAAAATTACACGTTAGAATTGTATTGATTGATTTTGAAAAGGCATTCGATAGTGTCTCTCATGTGTTGTTGTTCGAGATACTTTTTTTAATTCAACTTTGGTAATTATTTTAAGAGATGGATTACTATTTTATATAGCAATGCATACTCAAGTGTTATGGTAAGTAAGCAATTTATTTCTAAATTTCCTATAGAAAGAGGTTGTCGACAAGGGGAACTCCTCTCTCCATATTTGTTTTTGATATGTGTTGAGTTCTTAGGTATGTTAATTCGTTATTCATATCAAGAGAAAGGAATCTGTGTTAACTCTAAAGAATTTGAAATGCTTTAATATGCAGATGATACAGTTTTATTTCTTGATGGCTACAATGCTAGTTATCAGAATGCTATAAATATTTTGAATGCTTTTGGTAAGTGCTGTGGACTTAAAGGGATTCGGTAACTTTGTCTCAGATTCTGAAACAAAATCCTGGATTTAGCTCATGCTGCAATGATAGTTATAAACCTTTAGGTCAGTCAGAAACTCCATGACTTGTACAACATGATTATCAAGATATTTATGATTGGAAATCAAAACCAAATTTTGCGTTTGCCAAACGGTTTTCATAACACTACAGTCTATTAGGGAGAACGAGTATGGTAAAACCGGTCACTCAAAGATTTTTTTACTTTTTTGAAGCACTTCTTGATCATTTTGAAGCGCGGTTTTTGTTCAGGGTTTCAATATTACATCATATCACAGACACCGGTAGTATTGTTGGGCCGTGCATCTCAGATGTAACATTGTTAGACGATGCCTTTAAGATAAATATACCCCCAAAAAAGCAATTCAGATTGGAGCTTCAAAAGGATCAAATGTAGGGTTTGTTTATAATGGTTATTTTAGATATCTTGGAAAAGGCTTTCATGTTGATATTACCAAGATGCTTGATTATAATTATGATAGAAAATTTGATGAAATGTTATGTTGTATTTTTGCGTGAAATGACAATCGACAGCTTTGAAATTTGTAAGGAATTAGGGGGAAAATCCTACATAGATCTACTATCTAGTCTAACTCTCAAAGATACACTCACAAAAAACAACCGTGCAGATAAACTAGAGAAAAGCCAAGGTGGTGTCATATAGAGACGCACAGCCTCAACCCGAGTGCGGATAAATCGTATAATGAACTCATTCGCATGCATCATTTGTATATTATTGATTTTTAACTAAATAGTTTATCAAAAGTCACATTTTACATGATTTAACTGAACAAAATTACTCGATGTTTAATAATGCATCCACACAAAAATATATTACTATCAATCTAACTTGGATGCTGGTGTGAAGAAATAAGATTCTTATTGGGGGAAATAGAAAATATGTATTATCAATATAAAGAAAACAATTACTGGATAGTGAGGACATGACGTCACAGACTCATGAGTGAATTTCCAATCTGTCTTGTGATTTTCATTGTTCCACAGTTTCATAGACTTTTTCAAAAATTCATAACTTTCTTATTAGATATCCGATTTTGCTCAACCTTTTTTTGATTGGTTTGTCTAATTTTTCTGATTCTACTGAAAGTGAGTTATTTTTAAGTGGACTTGGCCTTTAAGGGCAATTTTAACACCGCATCGACTGCCTATAAAATGTTAAAACTAAGTAAAATGTCACCGTTATTTTCGATCATTTAAATATGAAGTGACGCACAAGTTTGTTAGATGATTTTTTGTTTGGGTTTCTTTCTAGTGTAAAAATTATAATATTTGTAATTGTAGTGATATATATTCTGCCCGTTGCACACAAGTCATTATTTACACGACGAGGTTCAAGGGCAATATCACCACATGGACAATTATCCCCGGGCAATTACCGATCGGACATTTACCCCTGACGGACAACTAACCCCGGACAATTACTTTAACCCTGGTCAATCAATCCCTAGGATAATTACCCCGTAAGGACGATTACCCCCTAGGACAATTACCTTCCTAGAACAAATACTCCCTAGGACAATTACCCGGCACAAAGCTACCCTGGGACAATGCCCCTAAGACAAGACCGTCCCACCCCTCCCCCGCCGTACAACTATACCCCGTTATGACAAATACCCCTTAGGAAAATTACCCCTCAAGGCAATTAACGTCAGCAAAAGTACCCCCAAGACAATTGCCTCTTGATATAAATGCCCCCCCCCCCCCCCCTCCTCGTCGTCACAATTAACGTGAATTTTGGTGCTCAATAATTATCCTTATTGACTGATAGTAATAAATTGTAAATACATATGAATGTGAATGTAGCTTGAACATATTTGTGGCTTACACCCAGTAAATAAGATCGATTGATCGATCTGTAATTGAAAAACAAGTCAGAAAAAAATCTTGGATCCAGCGGGATTTAAGCCACAAATATGTTCAAACTATTGAAATTTCTCCCAGGAAGCATTACATTTATTTAAAAAAATGAATGTGAATGGTTATCAACCAACCGGTTGCACTGTGGTTTTATGATATACATACATATATGATATATGAGATACAGGCAAGTATGTTCTTTATACCTGTCTCTTGTTGCTACCCTTACGATTATACCTACTTATACATACTTTCAAATTGGGCAGCCAAACCCCCCCCCCCTCCCCCAACAAAATGTTTTAAAAAAATACAAACAAATTACAAATAAATAAAATAAAAATAAATACATAAATAAATAGATCACATGTACAAAAATATGCATTCAATTACTATCAATGAATTCATTAATGTTGTCAACGTGCACGCACGAGCGGAAGCCCACTCGCACATTCACGTACGCACTCGCACAGTCAACGCACATACGTATGTACAGACACAGACGCATACAAATTCACACAAACATACAATAAACATTTTTTACTACCATGGAGTTACATACATTTTCATCCAAATCAAGCGAACCTCGGATTTTGTTTATGTCTTCTGCTGAGATAGCTAGATTGTGAGTCACGACTCCCTTTCCTTCTTGTTTTAAACAGTGGTGAAAAACACTTAAAAATTCTCGTCGATTTGAAAAAAAATCTTCATGCTTAATGATGTCGACATTGTTAGAATTGAGGAAATGACGCTGTAGTCCGAATCTAATAGTTAACATTTACCTCTTCATGTATAAAGAACCGTTCTTCCGTCTATAGCACCAGCGTAAAACGTTTGGAGTAGATTCTAGGCCTACGTTTTCCGGCTCCGAATTTGGAAGTTTGTTTACGCTATCGAGGTCTGCGTTGATAACTTGCAGGTAGCCTAGATCTAGTCTAGTCCTCGAATATTTTTATGGCGAATTTCACGGAATTTGTGGTGTTCTTGCTGTCAGCAGAATTAATCAAGTCTTGCAATTGATCATCATCAAGAAGTGGAAATATAGGAAGAGTTTCTTCAGCCATTTTTGCATTGTTTGAAAACTATAAGTAGAATCTAGGACGGATTTAGTAGTACGATCGTGATCGCCGGTCGTCTTATTAAGAAACCTAAAACAATTCGCACACACACAATGTATGGTATCGGCCGCGCTCGCTTAAAAGACATTTTAACACGTAAACCAATGGGTATTGCAGCAAGATTTTGTTATTTTCCCGGTAACTGGAATTTTGCCAGGAATTTACTCTAAGACTATTACATAGGTTTGACATTTTTCGATTCGTTACGGGAATGGCTATAATCACGACTGCAATTTCGACCAATCAGATGGCTGGATTTCTTAAGTGAGGTATATAATTAGGGTTAGTGTTAGGGTTAGTGTTAGGTATTGCAGAAACTAGGTGGACTGGTAATGGATGCGAGAGGAGAGATGATTGCACCTTCACATACTCTGGAGGAGAAAAACACCAACATGGTGTTGGAATGTTAATCAAGAAAAATATCTTTAGTTTGAACATATTTGTGGCTTACACCCAGTAAATACGATCGATTGATCGATCTGTAATTCTGACTTGTTTTTCAATTACAGATCGATCAATCGATCTTATTTACTGGGTGTAAGCCACAAATATGTTCAAACTATTGAAATTTCTCCCAGGAAGCATTACATTTATAAATGTTATTGTCCTATGGCGGACTAATGAATATTAATAAGTCAGAGAGAATCAGGAGAGCTTGGGTATTTGTTTCTAGTTCATCGTGACTGTGCCATGGACCAGTGATGGCCTGGTGGTAGAGTCGCTGCCCGGCAAGCAGTAGATGGCAGGTTCAAATCCCGCTGGTTCCAAGATTTTTTCGGACTTGTTTTTCAATTACAGATCGATCAATCGATCTTATTTACTGGGTGTAAGCAACAAATATGTTCAAACTATTGAAATTTCTCCCAGGAAGCATTACATTTATAAAAGAAAAATATCGAGAAACACATTCTAGGTTACTGGACATTAAATGAAAGAACGATGTTAATGAAGCTGAAAGCTAAACCGTTTAACCTAGCAATAATTCAAGTGTGTGTCCCAACCAGTGATTACAGTGATGAACAAGTAGAAAAATATTACGATCAAATAGATGAAATACTAAAGCACTGTAAATCAACAGAAGTTGTTATCGTGATAGGTGATTGGAATGCTACGGTCGGAGAAGGTAAGGATGGAAAGATTGTTGGACAATATGGACTAGGCCATCTTAATGAACGGGGTGATTGACTTGTTCAGTTCTGTAAGGAACATGATCTAGCGATAACCAACACATTTTACCAACAACATAAACGAAGAACCTACACCTGGAAAAGCCCAGGAGATGTAAATAGAAATCAGGTTGACTACATTTGAATAAAGAACAGGTTCAAGAATTGTATCAAGCAGGTCAAGTTATGCCCAGAGGCTGACATAGATTCTGATCACAACCCGGTGATTGCAGAAATTGAAATAAAGCTAAAGAATACATGCAGAAATTGAAATAAAGCTAAAGAATACACTCCCCAGAACAAAAAGAAACCCTCTTTCGGATGTCACAGCTCTAAATAAATCAGACATAGCAGAAAAATATCTGATGGAAGTTAGAAATAGGTATAATTGTCTAGTCACAGAAGAAATAGAGCAAACAAATAATAAAGTAAATGAAATTGAGAAACTAGAAGTAGAAAGGAAATGCTTGAAAAAAAGCATTCAGCATGGAATAAGACACTATCAACTAAAAAGAAACCAGAAAAACAATTATGGATGACAGAAAAGATTCTGAACTTGATGCAGGAGAGGCAAAAGCAAGTCAGAAACTCAAAATCATACAGAGACATGAATAAGGAAATTAATAATGAATGTAAAAGACAAAAAGAAGAATGGCTAACTCAAAAATGTGTTAGAATTGAGCATTACTCCAAAACAAACCAACCACAGAGAAATCAAGCATTTTAAGAAGAAGAAAAACAAGGCAGCAAGCGGATGTATCAAGAACAAGGATGTAACATCTTCCCTCTTTGAAAAGGATGATAGGATGGGAAGAAAATATCCAATACCTATTTGACGATGACAGAGGTCCAGAACTTCCAATCACTGACAACGAGGGTCCAAGCATACTTGAATCAGAAGTTAAACAAGCTCTGCATTCACTGGGAACTTCTGAATATGAAGGCCCAGATGGAATAACACGGGAAGAACTTGTGGCCTTAAAAGAATTTTATTTGTGCCAATTCCAAAGAAGCCTAAGGCAAGTGTATGTGAAGATTTCCGGACAATTAGCCTTATGAGCCATGTAACCAAGTTGCTCTTAAAGGTCATTCTCAACAGAATAAAATAGAATAATTTTATTTTTATTTGTAAAGCAAGACATTCAGTATTATAAATGCTACATCTTAACTGAACACTAAATGGTATAAGCGTTATACCAAACAACAGGGCACCGAGTGATATAAGCGTTTTACCCACCTACAGGGCACTAAATGGAATAAGCGTTATACTAACCTACAGAGCACTAAAAGGTATAAGCGTTATACCAACCTACAGAGCACTAAATGGTATAAGCGTTATACCAACCTTCAAAGCATTAAATTGGATAAGCGTTATACCAACCTACAGAGCACTAAATGTTATAAGCGTTATACCAACCTACAGAGCACTAAATGGTATAGATGTTATACTAACCTACGGGGCATTAAATGGTATAAGCGTTATACCAACCTTCAAAGCATTAAATGGTATAAGCGTTATACCAACCTACAGAGCACTAAATGGTATAAGCGTTATACCAACCTTCAAAGCATTAAATTGGATAAGCGTTATACCAACCTACAGAGCACTAAATGTTATAAGCGTTATACCAACCTACAGAGCACTAAATGTTATAAGCGTTATACCAACCTACAGAGCACTAAATGGTATAGATGTTATACCAACCTACAGAGCACTAAATGGTATAGATGTTATACTAACCTACGGGGCACTAAGTTGTATAACGCTTATACCATTTAGCGCCATGTAGATTGGTATAACGCTTATACCACTAAGTGCATCTTATGTTTGGTATAACGCTTATGCCATTTAGTGCTCTGTAGGTTGGTATAACGCTTATACCATTTAATGCAAATTAGGTAACATACAGGTTTAACGCTTTAACAGGACATTAAATGGTATAAACGTTATACCAACCAACCGGGCACTAAATGGTACAACTGTATATTGATAAATTAAATACAAATTATGCCATCAACTTATAACCTATAAATTTGCACACTCCTTGGCTACTAGCTATCGAAATAACTGAAATATGAAAGTACAATCTAAAAAACTGATTAAAGAACAAAGATTTGGCAATTACAAACTAAAAATACTGATTAAAGATCACAATTTTAAGATGTACAATCCAATACGGTTAAGGCACAAACTGGTATAAGCATGAAAACTATCATGCATGCATGTGTCACTATTAAACTCGAAATAGTTTATTGTATGGTTTGCCAGACTCACAAATTTCCCAGTTGCAGCGGGTCCAAAATACAACAAACAACAACATTTTCATACATAGCAAGCTACGTAAGCTTGCAAAGAGATGACAAACAATTAGATTTTGATTATTTATTGCTTTGCCTCACTATTTATAAAGGCAAACAAACCCAGAGAGAACTGAAATTTGAACCCTCAAGTCAACTTCAAAGTGCTATAAGTAAAACGCTGTCATTACCGATTGAGCTAACGATGAGTTGATGAAAGATTGATTTGTATAATTACTATCACCCTATTGACCACCTTACCGGAATCCACGTGCGCATGCGCTGGTTCCCTTCGCGAAGGCGCATGCGCAGATTCCCTCGCGAGCTCAATCCGGGCTCGCTGAGGTACGAACAAATAAGACGCGTACCGGACGGGGGGTATTTGCCAGCACCTGCGGCGACATTGGACCGTCTGTACGCAGGCGGGCGATGGGCTTTTCGGGTCGCGCGCCGTATTTTGCGACCGAGCGGTGGGCTTTCGCGAACTGCGACCCCGGCGATGCTCTGCTCCGGCGGACCGGTTGCAAGCGGGCGCAGGGGAGCGATCCGGGGGGCGGAGGGGAAAAACTGACGCGTTTTAACGGCCCAAATTCCTCATAGTATTACTATTATAATTATTAGTATTATTGTTATTAGTCTGGCACATAGGCAGGAAGGTTTGGGTTGGGGGTTAACCCCCCCCCCTCATTTTGTTTTTAAATTTAAATTCCTAAAACCCTCCCCTTAAAAAAAATCCTTCGAACGCCACATTTATTAGTAATAGTATTGGCATTAGTATTATTTGCATTATCATCATCATCATACCTCTCACCACTCCTCCTTTAATCATTAGTATCGTCATTATTATTGCAAATGATATTGTGTACATAAAGTAACATACCGCATGAATGACACTCCTTCAAATGCAATGCGATTAGCAACACCACCATGTCGATACCCAGTCTTGCTCTTGAGCGATGTCCCGTCATGGTGCACAATACGCTTCCTGCTATCCCGTAAAAACGAAAGTAAAATAGTAGTGTCCTCGGGCCCAGAAAATGAGACCACTTTCACAGAAAGAATGAAAATATCATTTAGTATTTACAGAGCGCATCAGTATACAGAGGATGAGGGGTTCCAATATTTGTTGTTCCTAATGCATATATGATCAAATGTTTGCTCACAGTCGAGAAAAATTGTTCATTTATGTATTTTTATTTCTTCTTTTCTCTAGTACGACTCCTCATTATTGGTTCCGCACCATATATGCAGGCTTCAAATTGCTGCTTGAATCCCCGATCATTTAGTCGATGAATGTAGTCTTATTTCCAAAATATTATCTGCAAGTTCAACAGTGATTTAACATAATACAAACTCAGTTCTATGATATCTCTCCAGTATAATCATTATTCATGTCTGCACGACCCCCGCCGAATTAAAAACAGTCAGATTAAAGTTCATGAAATCTAGAGAAAAAACCAGTCACCCGGGCCGCTGGCGTTGTTGTCTGTATTTGATTACAGTGCAATGTAATACACATTTATATTGGAAGCTTGTTTTTTGTGTGTGATTCACCTTCATGTCGCCGTGTGCAAGAGAATAAGAGGGTCACGTCTCAATACTTCATTATGACGTCATGTTCAGGTAATGCAGTAGGGATCGCTTGCAGCATATCGACATATTTGTATAGTGCATTTTTTAAGAGAAAAATGTCGCAGTTGTGATTGACGAGCAGACTAAAACGACTAACGCAATGCAAATGCAATTGCATACTACTGTTGTGCTTCATGGTTTGCATGATTGAACAAGGTACATGCTGTTCTATTTCAAGCAATATAACCGCATGAGAAAAAAAGGTTTGTGCTTTTCTCATTTGCCCCTTTGCTCCGTTGCAAAACATTTAACATTCATAGTAACTTGCCATTAATGGTAACTTCCCTGGAAACCTTGATTTGAGTGACTGTTGAGTGACAATTAATACTGATGGCAAAGTTACCATCAGTGGTAGTTTCGTGCAACGGGGTCCGGTCTATTAATACAATAGGCCTGCATGAATGGGAAGAGCAAATGACTACTTTAGATAACCCAACCTAATATAGTTGAGTCTATTCGTGACAGTATATAATAGGGTCCGTCAAAAAAAAAAATTGAAAAGCTGGTAATGTCTTATAAATGCTATGTCAAGAACACTTTTATCATACAATGTTAAATTTATTTGTCAGATAGTAGAACATTATTTGTCAGATTGTAGAAAATTTTGTTTCTGAGGAAGCCGTGAGGGTATGTCTATACGAATTCGAGCTGTAACTTTAACTGCCTACGGTAATTAGGCAGCCAGTTTAGACTCTAAAAATGAAAGAACTTATTGATCTTTTTTTTTATTCTTATATTTGGCTAGAATGTCTCGACTATTTATTTGTGTGTCTCAAGCCAGTACGTGAGCCCTGATATATAAGACGGGTTCTATAATCTAAGCAATCCGATTGGTCAATTGACATCACGTGCGCGTGCATTAGTTTTTTCCACCGTGCAAAAAAAAGCTCCCATCAAAAATGGATAACGCACGCTCAATACTTGCCGATAACGCTTTTGCGTAATTACTAACCTGAATGCAATGGAACTGCCCTAACACACGAGCGAAACAGTACATTATTTGTTTTATAAGACGGGTCGGCAATCCTTTCTTAACAATATAGTCTAGATCAAGAGTATAGATCTAAAAATTAGATCTAGATCTAAGTAATATATGTAACTAGATCTAGACCTAGAATACTCTAACGTTAGATCTAGATCCACTAGGCTACTCTATATTATACACAAATTAAATTTGGCTGAATTACGCGAAAGCGATACAGGCAGATATCGAGTATCGGTTATCAATTTATAATGGGAGATGGTTTGCACATTGGGAAATATAAATGCACGCCCATGTGATTTCAATTAACCAATTGGATTGCTTAGATTCTAGAACGCTTCTTTAATATAATAATACATGTATAATTATTATTATTATTATAATTATCATGATTATTAATATTGCTATTATTATTGTTATTCTTATTATAATTGTTATCATTATTATTAGTATAGAGTTATTATCATTATTACATAATTATTATCAGCAGCATCATCAGCATAATCATCCATGGCAGTAGTGTAGTATCAAATGTAGTAGTACGCCTAGAAGTGGTATCAATCTGATTCCTTTTGTCTTGACTTTCTTTTGCAAAACGTCGTGTGCCAAAGGATTGATTGCCATACTAAATCCAATATGTCTACCAAAAATCTCAATTCGTTGCTTAAACATTATCAAGAGAAAACAAATTATAATACATATTTTGAAATAATGTATGATATAAAGAAGAGATAATTAAAGAATACGATCATGATAATAAAAAGTATGTCATAAAATATTGTCTTTAAGCTTACTTTTATTTGCATCAGTCTCGATTTTTGCTTTTAATATTTGGTAGTGGAGGACTAACTTGAAGAAAAAATGAACTTGTTTACATAATCGCATTATGTCCTATTCATTCTACCTCTCATGTTTTCTGAATGTTTTCATGACAATATTATTTTTCCCGATCATAATTTTATCTAGCTTCATGAGTCATGGTAATTTTTAGGGAAAATCTATTTAAGCAACGATTGCATTATTTTAGCAATAAACATGTTGTTCATTTCACAGTTGAATTCACTCTGTTGATTTCACTGTTCGCAGCAATTAGCACACGCAGAAAGAGAAACAATAAGTCTTACAACCAATGACAATTTATTATATCAAATCATATTTGTTCATCATCTGTACAATGCTATTTGAGTAAACAGTAGTTTATATTGTTAGGCTTCCTGCAAGAAGTTTCAATTGCTGTTTAGACATTTCTGTTTTTCCACAGTAAACCCCGCTGGTTCGAGACAAAAAAAACACACTTCTTTCAATAACAAGATCGAACACATGATCATAATTAACTGGGTGAACAGTCAATAATTTCTTTACAGCAATAAACATCATTGTACTGCGGTTTCATGTGGCGTTTCATTGCAATGACGTAGCAGATAATTTCATTGATACCATGAGGTTTTATGATTTTAAAGAAAATTGAATTTGAATCCTGGACCATGCTTTCTCTCTCTCTCTCTCTATCTCTCTCTCTCTCTCTCTTGCAATACGATTTGGAAAATGCATTGCCCCCCCCCCTCTCCCCCCCCCCCCCCCCCTTCGGACCTACGTCACTAACTTAGAACGCTTTACATTTAATTCCAGACTGTAACGTAAGTCTTACAGGTAAAAATTTAACTAGAAACCATGAAGTTGAAATAAATACTTACTAAAACTAATGTTTCCCATGTTTGCAATTCGATGATCTCTTGCGGGTTCATTATTTACCATGCATATTGATGATAACAATGAGAATGGATATTCATAATTATCATTCATTTTCATAATGAGGGTGTAATAATGTTTTGTTTACACACTGTAGCCACGACGATGTCAACATTTTTCCTTTCTTGAAAACCCAACAATCCTACTATTACTCCAGGATTTGGCTTACCTTGAATCATCGATATAAGTGAAGAATACAATCATAATAATAGACAATATGTCATAACATATTGTCTTTAAGCTTACCCGTATTTACATCTGTCTCGGGTTTTCCTTTGTTATTTGGTCTTGGAGGACTGATTTGAAAAAAATGAGCTTGTTTACATAATCGCATTATGTCTTATTCATTCTAGTTCTCATGTTTTCTGACTGTTTTTATGACAATGTCATTTTTCCCGATCATAATTCTATCTAGCTTCATCAGTCATGGTAATTTTAGGGACAATCTATTTAAGCAACGATTGCATTATTTTAGCGATACTCGTTTGTTATTGCTTCTCTTTAGAGGTGTTGTGGTCTAGTGGATAAGTCGTCGGACTGTGTATCACAGGGTCCGCAGTTCCAGTCCCGCCACGGCACTAATATCCTTTGGCAAGACATTAATCTACATTTACCACGCTCCTTCCAGGTTTTAAATGGATACTGGTAGGAATAAATTCCTTGAATGCCATGAGCGCCGAAATCGGTAGCCTTGCAGAGCCGGGGAAATATTGAATCGCCTTGAGCACCTTGCATGGTAGACACGTGCGCTACATAATTATCATTATAATTATTATTATTATTATTTTATACTACTAGTACATGGAATAGCAATTTACCATTTAGTGACTTGTGAAATTCATTTCACAGATTATTTCACTCGGTTGTTTTCACTGTTGGCAGGAATAGGCACACACAAAGAGAGTAACATGTTAATGAATATTCTTACAACTAACGACAATGTATTATTAGAACACATATTTGTTCATCGTCTCTACAAGGCCATTGAATAATGACAAGCTTTGATTGTTAGAAGAAGTTTCAATTAATGTTAAGAAATGTCTGTTTGCACCAAGTATACCCCGCTGGTTCGAAAAAAGAAAAGTCTGACTTGTTTTTAATAACAACATCGAACACATGGTCATAATTTACTGGGTGAACAGTTAAAATAATTTCTTTACAGCAATAAACATCATTGTACTGCGGTTTCATGTGGCGTTTCATTGCAATGACGTAGCAGATAATTTCATTGATACCAGGTTTTGTGATTTTAAAGAAAATTGAATTTGAATCCTGGACCATGCTTTCTCTCTCTCTGTGTGTGTCTCTCTCTCTCTCTCTATCTTGCAATACGATTTGGAAAATGCATTGTGCCCCCCCCCTTCGGACCTACGTCACTAACTGAGAATGCTTTACATTTAATTCCAGACTGTAAGTCTTACAGGTAAATATGTAACTAGAAACAATGAAGTTGAAGAAAAAAAACTTACTATAGCTAATGTTTCTCATGTTTGCAATTCGATGATCTCTTGCGGGTTCATCATTTACCATGCATATTGATGATAAAAATGAGAATGGATATTCATAATTATCATTCATTTTCATAATGAGGCTGTAATAATGTTTTGTTTACACACTGTAGCCACGACGATGTCAACATTTTTCCTTTCTTGAAAACCCAACAATCCTACTATTACTCCAGGATTTGGCTTACCTTGAATCATCGATATAAGTGAAGAATACAATCATAATAATAGACAATATGTCATAACATATTGTCTTTAAGCTTATCCGTATTTGCATCTGTCTCGAGTTTTCCTTTGTTATTTGGTACTGGAGGACTGACTAGAAAAAAATGAATTAGTTTCGTAATCGCACTATGTCTTATTCATTATAGTTGTTCCTGTTTTCTGACCGTTTTCAGGACAATTTCATTTTTGCCGATCTTAATTCTATTTAGCTTCATGAGTCATGGTAATGTTTAGGGAAAATCTATTTAAAGAGAAAGTTGAGTTCTGTGAGCGTTATCATTGTATTATGCAAGTGTATTATTATTACTCATATCTGTTCATCGTCTCAACTAGGCTATTTGAGTAAACAACAGCTTTAATTGTTAGGCTTCCTGGAATAAGTTTCAATTGATGTTTAGAAATTTCTGTTTGCACCCAGTAGACCTTGCTGGTTCGAGAAAAGAAAATTCTGACTTTTTCAATAACAAGATCGAAAACATGATAATAATTTCTGGGTGAAAAGTCAATAGTTTTTTCATAGCAATAAACATCATAGTGGTGGTTAATTTTTGTACGTGGCACTACGTGGCAATGACATATCAGATAGTTTCATTAACAGCAGGTTTATAATTTTAAAGAAAATTGAATTTAAATCCTTGACCATGATCTCTCATTCTTTCTCTCTCACTATCTTTCTCTCTACCTTTCTCTCTCTCTCTCTCTCTCTCTCTCTCTCTCAATTCAGAAAATGCATGTGCCCTTTTGACCCCCCCCCCCTCCCCGCGGAGCTTCGTCACTGACTCTTATTCCGGACCTTTAACATTTAACTAGAAACGATGAAGATGGGGATAATTGTTTAGGGTTTGTATATGTTGAGGGCCCACGTTCAAATTTCAAAATTGTTGGGTTCAGAGCTCAATGTGGGGGCCATCTGTATGAGAATCTTGTTTTTAGAAGTCCTACATGTCAGGAATTCTAAAATTATCGAATAAGCCTGCGTTATCAGTGTTCCTTATAATGGGACTCCACAAGTTAAGAAATTAAACTAAAGGTAAGATATGTACATAGACCATTCTTTTCACTAAACTCCACATTATTCAATATCCATGCCCAGGCGCGTACGCAAGGGGGGGGGGGTGTTTTGGGGGTTAACCCGCCCCCTCAATTTGTTTCTTCTTTCTTTTTGCTCAAGGAGGGGGGGGGGGGGGGGGGTGCTGAGTAAGAAAAAAATGAATGCTCCTTATAACGCCCTCCCCCCTCCCCCCCCCCCTCCTTACTGAGCGGAATATTCTCACATATAGTTCTATGTAGCTTGATATCTCATGGACGGTAATTTTGAGGGAAAAGCATTCCAAAGAACAATTGTAGCGACAATCGTTCGCCTTTGCTGCTCTTCAATACTACAATGACAAGCAGAATTATTTAATTTTTCAATGACTCATGATATATTCGTTTAACAGTTGATTCCCCTCGGTTAGAGATAGAAGTGAATGGTCTCACGCTTAACGACGTTGTATTATTATTCGTATTTGTTCATCGTCTCTACGATGCTCTGTGAATCAAAAACAGCTTTTATCGTTAGGCTTCCTGAATTTCAATTGTTGTTCAGAAATTTTTGGTTGCACTCTGTAGATTATGATGATGTGTTTGATCTCGTTTTCAATAACAAGCTCAAACACATGAACAAAATCTACTGGATGCAAGCCAAACAAGTTCTTTGCAACAATAAACAAAAATGAGGTGCTATTCGGTGTGGCGTACACATGGCAATCACCTGATATTAAATGATCATCAGGGTCTAATAAATTAAAGTGAACTGAATATGAACCCGGGCCATATGCCCTCCCCCCCCCCCACTCTCTCTCTCTCTCTCTCTTTCTCTTTTCATTGCCCTTCCTTTTCCTCACTTATTTCCTTTCTGCCACGGAGTACGTACATGTATTGTGCAGGCGCAGGCGTGTACGCAGGGGGGGGGGGGGGGGGGGGGGGGGGGAGGGGGTGTTTTGGGGGTTAACCCACCCCTCTCAATTTGTTTTCTTTCTCTATGCTCAAGGCAAACACATGTATATTAAATGATCATCAGTACCGGGTCTAATAAAATAAAGCGAACTGAATTTGAACCCGGGCCATATGCCTCCCCCCCCCCCCTCTCTCTCTCTGTTGTCATTGCCCTTCCTTTCCCCCACTTATTTCCTTTTTTGCCACGGAGTACGTACATGTATTGTGCAGGCGTAGGCGCGTACGCAGCGTAGGGGGGGGGGTGGGTCTGCTGAGTAGAAAAAACAACTAAATTCTCCTTAACCCCCCCCCCCTCCTCACTGAGCGAAATATTGGAATACGCGATTTTCCCATTTCCGGGGGCAAATAAAGATCATCCTGAACCTTATTTTCCTGATCATCTTTTGCAACACGTCTATAGAATAAACTCTTGTCAATTTGTCATGAATCAGTGTCTTTAAGCTTACCATTATTTGCATCTGGCTCGAATTTTGCTTGGGTATTTGGTACTATATCAATAACATGGTAAAAATGAACTTTTGTCCCATTCATTCTAGTCTTATTCATTTGCATTATGTTTTATCATTCTAGTTCTAATGTTTTCTGACTGTTTTCAAGACAATATCATTTTGATCGATAATAGTTCTATGTAGCTTGTTATCTAATGGTAATTTTGAGGGAAAAGCATTCCAAGTAACGATTTCTGAACTGTAGAGACAATATTTCGCCTTTGCTGCTCTTCAATACTACTATGACAAGCAGTATTATTTAATTTGTCAAGGACTCATGATAAGTTCGTTTAACAGTTGATTCCCCTCGGTTAGAGATAGAAGTGAATGGTCTCACGCTCAACGACGTTGTATTATTATTTTTATTTGTTCATCGTCTTTACGATGCTATTTGAATCGAAAACAGCTTTTATTGTTATTCTCCCTAAAAGAAATTTCAATTGTTGTACAGAAATTTTTGGTTGCACTCTGTAGATTATGATGATGTGTTTGATCTCGTTTTCAATAACAAGAGCAAACACATGTACGAAATCTACTGGGTGCAAGGCAAAAAGTTCTTTACAACAATAAACAAAAATGAGGTGATATTCGATCGGTGTGGCGTACACATGGCAATCACATGATATTAAATGATCATCAGTACCTAGTCTAATAAATTAAAGAGAACTTAATTTGAACCCGGGCCATATGCCCCCCCCCCCTCTCTCTCTCTCTCTCTCTCTGTCTTGCCATACTTCCTTTCCCTCACTTATTTTCTTTTTGCCACGGAGTATGCACTGTAATGTGCCGGCACGTACGCAGGGAAGGGGGGGGGGGGGTGTTACTGAATATATAATTTGTATCCATATGTTACCGTATCTTGTATCTATTATGTTACCGAGTCCTTAATATTGCATTAAATTTCCTTGCATTAGTGGTCCTGCAACCTCTTGCCCTCACTATCTGCATGCATACTGGACAAAGCCCCCCCCCCCGCCCCCCCCTAATCCGGGCCGCCCCTTGCAAGTTAGGGGAATAAATAAATGTAATTATTGTGCGTTATAAGTTTCCAAGTATTAGGCGCAGTATTTAATTCTGCTGTCTGTTAACCCAATTATAGCAAGTTAGGGACAGAGGTTAATTAATTCTTTTCCGTTCGTCAGGACAACTCTGACCTAAGCCTACATATACAGCTTAATTAGTAGATTGTGCTTGCTAGGATCGAAAAGTGTTGTTGTTGTTGTTGTTGTTTTAGACTTTTAGTTTATATGCGTTTGTCATTCAGGGCAGCGTTTCATGAAACCGTCATAACCGTCATAAGTTCACCGACATCGAAACGCGTGTTAAACTTACACGCCTCTCAATGAGATGTCGGTGAACTTGTACTTATTCGTGCATGCAACGCTGCCCAGAAGTGAATAGTTACGCCTCTTCTCTTGTGGAAGCCATCATAGGTTTCGTGAGGACTTTTCGAAATTTTCAAAATCTATTTTGCACCACCAAGCAGGCACGTAGCCAGAGTTTGATGTTTTGGGGGGCACATGCATGTAATCAATCGAGGTAAAAAAAAAGGGGTCTAAAAAAGTTCAACCGATCCTGGCAAGTGCTCCCCCCCCCCCCCGTGGCTACGTGCCTAGCTGCCACCAAGTATCCTTCTATTTGTCAATGGAACTGGTAATAGAACAAAATTGATTATTGAAATGGACTACATCACAATTTGTATACTATATATTTACAAAACAGGGTTAGCCTGGGTTAAATTTAAACCTCCTTTGTGAATTCGGGCCATTAAGGACAGGAACAATGGATGTGTGTATTGTGTTTTTTACAGACGTGTGTCAATCAGATATGATTATTTACGTCTGGGGACCGACCTTTAAACTTCACCATCCGAAAGACGTGACTCAGTTTCGAACCTGCGTCCTCGGCTGAATCAGTTTGTAACTTCCACTGTTAGCTGCATGGATTACAGGCGCACGCCACAAAGTTTTTACAGATTGTTGTTGTTGTTGTTTTGGTTTATAAGCGTTCGTCATTCAGAAGTGAATATTGACGCCTCTTCTCTTAGGGTTTTTTCCCCCAATAAAATTAGATTTTTTTTGGTTTTAATATATAGATTTAGACAAATTGGATTTTTAAAAGTTTAACTGTTTATGTTGAAGAATTCAGTGGCTGGCGAGCAAAATTAGCCTATTGGCTATATAGGACGCCCAAAGACCAACTTGGACACGGTACATTGTGTCAAGCTTCTCAACTCAGCCTAATGCTGAGCCTAGGCCCTCCGACGTCCACCAATAAGTATAGTCGTCTCCACCGCGTTTCTTCAAAATGTTGTCCGAAAACCAATAAGTAATAGAACATATACATGAAAATTCTAGACGATTATATATATTTTTGTTTTCTTCTTTCTTTTTCACTCTTCTTCTACTTCATGTATCACTCACTATAAACAAGCGAAACTTCTTGGGCTCAAATATTTATGTGCGGTGCAAGGTGCATGATTAGTAGGGGTACAAGTGTACCCTTTTACTTCTAACTACAAAGTTGACCAGAGCCTGCTGGTGGTTAATGTCTGTGGATTTCAGGAGTGTTGGGATTGCTTTTTCATTTCCTATTCCAGATTCTGTAATGAGCATGGCTCTCTCTATAAGGAAGAGCGGGCACTTGCATAAAAAATGGTTGACTGTTTCTTTTTCATGCTCACAATTTGAACAATGACCAGTCTCATGTTGATTCAATTCAAATAGATTTACATTTAAACCTAAGTTCCCTATTCTTAGGCGATGGAGAATAGATTCGTTACTTCTGTTGTTCAAGTAACACACAAATGTTTTTGATACTAGAGTTTGCGTTTCCCGTAGGGGGGATGATGTTTCATTCCATCTTTTTTGCCATATCTCTATGTAGTATTTCTTTATAACATAATTAGATTCTGCTCTGGTAAGAGCGTTGTTGATTTCTTTATTTTTATTTAGTCCTGCTTTAGCAAACTTATCTGTTGTCTCATTGTGTTGTAGACCACAATGACTGGGAATCCATTCGAAATTGACCTGGGTGCCCTTGTATTTTAGTTGACTACACAGGGTTAAAATTTCAAGAATGAAAGATTCGTCTTTACGAGATTCTATGGTCTGGAGTGAATTCAAAGAATCAGAAAAGATGACTGCCCCGGTGTAGAGTCCTGTGAGTTGTAATAACCATGTTAGGGCAAGTACAATTGCGGCCATCTCTGCTCTATAAGAAGATGTGTAATTAGCCAGTCTCTTAGATTGAGAAACATCATAATAAGGTACATGAAATACAGCAGCAACAGAGTCATTATCTGGCGATCTTGGTCAATCTGTATATATGTGTAAATAATTTTTCCATTTCGAATTTATCAATTCTAGGGCTGCTTGTTTTGGGGCCAAACAGATATCTGTTTTCGTTATTACCTCTTTTAGCTCAGATGACATGGGGAGAGAGCATTTTCCAAAAGGGTGTGTTGAAAAAATACTTAATTGGATCTTCTAGTATGTGACTGAATTTTTATGTACAATCCTTGGTTCTACGTCCAAATGCTAAATCTAGAGTTAGTACCTCCAAGAATATTAAATTGCCAACAATCTTTCACATCTTCGTTCAGAGGGTGTTTGCGCATACTCTCGATTCGTTTTCTTAGTTTAATTGCCTAGTTCGACTTGCAGCGTTTTAAGGGATGTACCTTTCCGAGAGACTGCACAAACAAATAAAGATTGGTACTGAACTGAGTTCAACATATTTTTTGCGCTTGTGGTAGCCGAGTTGTATGCTTCGCAACCATAGTCGATAATTGATAGTATTAATGCTTTATATATCATCACTAGTTCTTTAGCATCTCCAGACCACTTGGCGTATGCTAGACTTTTGATAACATTAATTCTACCTTTACATCTTTTACTAATATCTAATAAATGAGGCCTCCAAGTCATCCGTTTGTCAAATGTGACGCCGAGATACTTGTGCTCTTTAATATGTGGTGTCAACTTTTGACCTCTTATATATATAACTCGTAGTTATCATCATTTGTATTGTTCGAAAATAAGATAGGGGTCGTTTTCTCTATCGACATAATAAGTCCAAATGGATTGAGCCATGAGTTCAAAGAGTTTAGATATTGTTATATGTTCTGGATATTTTGTTTTACATCATGGCCTGATTCCCAAATTACGATGTCGTCTGCATAAATCAAGCTATGTATATCTGGTCTCAAAGGTATGTCACTTATCATTATATTAAAAAGGAGGGAGCTCAAAATGCTACCCTGGGGTAAACCGTTTTCAGGATGCGTAATTGCCGATTTGGCATTACCTATTTGCACTTGAAAGGTACGGTTCAACAAGTAGTTTCTCAAAAAAGTCAATATGTTTCCTTGGAGACCAATTCTTCGTAACTTGACGATTAATCCTTTCGTCCACAGAGTATCATAGGCTTTGGCCAGATCAATAAATACGACTATGGTTTTCATACCCACAAATAGATATTTCTGAATTTCATTTTCTAAATGTACTAAGTTATCTACTGAGCTTCTCTTTTTTCTAAAATCATGTTGTATACTACTCAAAATTTCGTTTTTCTCTATGAACCATTCTAATCTCTCCTTTACCATACTTTCAAATATCTTGATAAAGCAAGGTAATAATGAGATAGGTCGGTAGGATGTTAGTTGGGAGGAGTCCTTATTTGGTTTTAATATGGGTATCAACATTGCGTGTTTGCATTGTTCCGGAATCGTCCCAGAAGACCATATTCTGTTATAAAGACAGAGTAATGTTTTCCTAGCCCTGGTTGGAAGGTTTTGAAACACAGTATATTTTTAAGCCATCTTCACCAGGGGCAGATGTCTTTTTTATATTAAGTACTTTTTAGAGTTCCATCATAGTAAAAGGTTTATTGATAACTGAATCATGCTCTCCTTTATAATCAATAGATTTATATTTATCAAGCAGTTCTTTATTTCCCTTTTTTGTTTTACTACTGGTCTTCAGAAAATGCTTTCCAAATTCGTTAGCTTTTTCTTGATCATCTAAAATTACTTTAGATTCTACTTTTAGTGCTGATATCTTAGAATGAGTTTTATTTGGATTACCCTTCAGACAACGAATCAAATTCTATAGTTCTGAGATTGAAGTGAACCTGTTCAGTTTTTAAGTGTAATCCAGCCAAAATCTTCGTTTTGTCTGTCTAATAATCCTTTGGGCTTCGGCCTTCTTTTGCCTGTATAATTTTAGATTTTCATCATTCCATACTCTCAATAACCTATTTTTGTATTCGTTCCGTTCCTTAATCTTTATTTTGCATTTTTCTGTCCACCATGGGACGGGGTTGAATCTCGCATTCTTGTTTTTATTTCTTTTGGGTACAGTGTGTAATTCATTTAAGATATTATTTAGAGATTCCATGAAGTTTCTGTAAAAGGTTTTGACATCTGCGTCTAGCAGCGAGTCAGTGTCTATTCGTTGATCGCACAGTTTATTGAATTCGTGCCAATCTATCTTCTTGAATGACCGTTTTAGAGTTTAGGTCATCTTTCGTACAATCTGATTTAGGAATTTGTTTGTTGATTTCAATATATATTGGAAAATGGTCACTTCCGAATTTCTATTCAATTTATTTATTCATCATCCATAAAAATTATAACAGATATTGACAATATTTGACGATGCATAACAATAATAACAATAGATGAAAGGATACCTTCAAAAAAAAGCACGGGGCTTGTACAATAGAAGGCACCTGAACAAAGTTAAATAATACATTTATAATTGCAAAATAATTCACCCAGCCACAAAACACAATAGTCACACACAAAAATGCGCCGACACACAAACACACACACACACACACACACACACCACCACTCACAAACTAACTAACTACTAACCGAAATGTAACGTAAACAATCTTTTGAAAATCATTGTTGGAGTACATCAAGTATTGTAACTGTTAACGAAATGCTGGTTAAGTTTACGTTTGAATACATTGAGTGTGGTTGCATCGGAAATACAATTTTCAATTTCGTTTAAAATTTTGGGACCAGTATACCGAATGGATCTTATATCTAACGAATTTTGAGGTTTTGGCAGTCGAAATTTCATTGAATTGCGGGTAAAATGTGAATGAATATCTGAATTTAGCTGAAACATATCATGAAACGAAAGTGGAAGAGTATTGTTTATATATCGATACATGAAAATACCAACAAGATATTTATATATGTCAAAAATGTCAGAAAGAGTACAAATTCGAATAGCTTGTTTCTGTTTCTTAAAAATACTTAGTAATCTGGTTTTACACGCTGAACCCCATACAATATTACCATACATGAGATACGGCAAGATAAGAGCATTGTATAATAGAATTAATATATGTGGGGGTACTGTATATTTCAATTTATATAAAATTCCAATGGTTTTACTTATTTTATTACAGACATGTCTGACATGAAAATCCCATTTTAGATAACAATCAACATGTATACCAAGGAAATTATGACAGTCGACGAAATCAATCAACTCTCCGTCCAATTGTACTTTGGGTAAAGCGATACTCCGTGAATTGTTCAAACAAAAATATATACATTTAGTTTTTTTAACATTGAGACATAGCTTGTTTGTTCTTAACCATTCAACAACCTTGATAAGTTCTGTATTTGTTTGACATATTAAGTCATTCTGATTATAATTTGAGGCAATCAAACAAGTATCATCTGCGTATTGAATAAAGTGAAACAATTTTGAAACACAATATAAGTCATTAACATATAATAGGAACAATAGAGGACCTAGAATTGATCCTTGAGGAATACCTGTTTTGATCAAAAGTTTTTTAGAAATATGAGTTTTATACATTGTACATTGATTTCTGTTTGTTATATAATCTTTAAACCATAAATAGGGTATACCACGAATACCATATCTAGATAACTTAGAAAGTAATATGTCGTGATCCATTACATCAAAAGCTTTCGACAGGTCTAAAAATATACCGATAACAAACTTATTTGAGTGCAATGCGTTACATACTGTATCATTAAAATCAATAAGAGCATGATCAGTTGAATGGTTTGGCCGAAAGCCATATTGATGCATGTATAAAATATTGTTATGTTCAAGAAATTTATATAGACGAACGTAAACTAATTTTTCTAGTAACTTTGAAAAACAAGGAAGTAAAGAAATTGGACGATGGTTGCATATATCATAAGGATCCCCTGTTTTTGGTACAGGAACAATTTTTGCAGTTTTAAGCCGGTTTGGAAATTTTCCAGTCGAAATTGATAAATTCATAATGTGCATCAACGGACGGGCTATAGCGTGAATAGATTTCTTTGCTATATTTTGACTAACATCATCAACTCCAGTGCTATTTGTATTCTTTAAATTCCTAAAAATATTTATAATTTCGTTTTCAGATGTAGGGCACAAAAATAACGAATTTGGATTTGATGCGTTCATGTAATCCAAATGGTGTTTATAAGAGCGAGGAATCTGGGCAGCTGTTTTGGTTCCAACGTCATTAAACATTCTATTGAACAGTTCGGATATTTCGCACTCATTGTCTACTATCACACCGTTGACTTTGAAATGATTCGGCAGGACTTTAGCTTTTCTATTTAAAATACCATTGATAATGCCCCAGGTTTTCTTCAGGTTATTAGAGTTGTATTTAAGCATATCACCATAGTATTTTGTTCGTGCTTGTCTTAGAAGAAAAGTAACTTTATTTCGATAAGATTTATACTTCCTACTCAAATCTGAAGAAAATTTCAACTTCAATTGCTTATATAACTTATTTCTCCGATTGATACAAGAGAAAAGAAAATTATTTATCCACGGTTTTCGAATTGATTTTTTCTTCCTACTTTTCTCATTGAGGGTAAAGTGTTTATCATACAATTCAGAATAGATATCTATAAATATATTATATGCCTGTTCGACATTTGTGGATCTATAAACACACGTCCAATCATATAAATGTAGACCAATGCAAAATTGTGCAATGTTTGCCTCCGTAAAATGCCGTGTACGAACATTTAAGATAGGAATAGAAACCTTTAATTTGTAATTAATTTGAAAAATTGGAAAATGGTCTGTAATATCACAATATAGAACTCCAGAATGAATATCATTGATAACGTTTGTGAATATGTTGTCGATCAATGACATTGATTTCGATGTTATTCTGGTGGGTTTGTCTATCAAAGGATATAAACTATTAGAGTGGAGAATACTCAAGAAGTCAGAAACATGAATATTTTGTGAATTATATAAGTTTATATTAAAATCACCCATTAAATATATGCTTTTATTTTCTTTACTAATCTTAATGAGAAGTGCCTCGATTTCTTCAAGGAAGCGGGGAATATTGGAAGCAGGTGGACGATATATGGTTCCAACTATAATATTTTTTCTTTCAGATATATTTATCTCAATAAAAATGGATTCGATGTTATCATTGCACATTTTTAAGTCATCTCTGGTCTTGAATTCGAAGCAATCTCTTACTAACATAGCAACACCCCCACCCTTCTTTTGTATTCTGTTGGAGTAAACAAAATTATATCCAGAGAAATCGAAACAATGTGGTGTATGTTCTTGAAGCCATGTTTCCGTGAAAGCAATAATGGAAAAAGGATAGTTAATTGCTGATAAAAAATCTGAAATATCATTGAAATTTTTGGACAAACTTCTTGCGTTAAAATGTATAGTACTAAAGAAATATTCTTCTCTTGTGACATATTTAGAAACAAATTCCTGAGGTATGTAATAATTGCATTCACTGTTCTTAAAAATATCGCAATGTAAATCCGGGTCAATGTCATCAAGTGCATTCAAATTATCTTCTAACAACTCAAGTCTGATGGTATTGAAATTTTGTAACGAAATTGTAGAATCGGCAGTAAACATATTAGATTTGAAATCTTCGTCGCTAATCAGACTAAAAGGAAATATGCATATTATACAATCTTTGCACATCCAATCAGAAACATTTTGAATAACATGACATGATTCATCGTGAAAACAGTCACAGTTTATACAGCAAACGGAAGAGTTTGTTTTGACGGTGCACCCACAACAATTAGTATTTGCTCTGTATCCAATCATACAATAACGAATCAAACACTCATACAGACACACATACACTCACTCCAAGATAGCAAGTTCAGTATTTTGTATTCTCTATACAGATAGGTTTCACAGTCCAAAAATGAAGGAAAACCCCCCACTCCCAATCCGCCAAGTTGTTGACATGCTTGACGATTGCATAATAGAACATGTTACATAATCGACTAAACTGTTTACATTCTTGGATTACTGAGTGCCGAAGTATTAATTCAAAGAATTTGGAATCGCATTCTATGAATAAATGAATTAAATCATTTTGTTAAATGGTTGACATGGGAACGGGCTATGCACATGTAGATGGTACTGTAATAAGGCGTGCTTCAAATCAAGATATTTCGATTGAAAGAGTGTAAAATAAAGAATATAAATGGCATATAGTTACATAAAATAGTATTTTTAAAAAAATTACAAAAAGAAAAACGGTGACGTGTCGTAAAACGAAATTCCATGTATAGACGCATTATTTTGAAACAATCGTTCTACTCACGAAATGAAGTCCAAGTTGCTAGTGTCTGTGATTTTGGCCTGTGCTCCAGTACTAGTTTTACACCAACCAGTCGAATTCTAGTTGACATATTTTGTGTTTTTCGTAGATTATAGGCTTCTCTTTCCAGCTGATAGCGAGCTTTCTTTAGTTCGGCTGGCAAGTCGGTACGTATCGTTATTCTAGGCGTATCGTCTGGAGTCTTGGCCGGCTTTGGACGTCGCTGTATTCGTTCGAAGGCGGCGAGGACTTCATTGCGGTCGGACATGCAGACAAATCGCACGATGATCGGGTCGGGAGTTTTGATGTTCTCGTTTGGCTTACGTGGCAATCGGTGAACATTGTTGAATATCATATTTTGTGCCGTACTTTCTGAGACATCGAGAGATGTAATTGCTTTTCGAATAACTTCTTGTATATTTTCATCATTTTTCTTTTCAATACCGTAGAATAGCAAATTTCTTTTCCTCTCATGAATTTCCATGGCTGTCATCGCGTCGCGAATACTCTGGTCGCATTCCTTCTGTTTCTTAATCAGGGCGGGAATAGTATCATTTTCCAATGCTTCAACTCGGGATGCGGAGTCTGCAGCTGCAACTTGTAGTTCTGATATCGAACTTTTGACGACCTTTATCTCCTCTCCTATGGTTAAGACATTAGTGGCAACAGTATCCAATTTGTTCAGTATCTTTGCAGAAAATTCGTCAAAATGCTGTCTGAATTCCGTGACTGATTCAGCCGTAGCGTATGCTTGCGTGGCAGCTGGAATGTCGGGTGTGTCCGTTTTGCTAGCCGCATCGGTAACAGTCTTAGATCTTGGCATTTTTGTAGGTTTTGGAGGTACGAAACGAAATGTTATAACGAATTTATCCGTAGAATGTATCAAACTTACTTGCAAACTGAAAATTTGTTCAATATTCCTTTTTGTAGAGGCGGATTAAGTGGGATTTTCCGTCAGATTTTAAGAGCGTTAAAAATCAGTCCTCCATGTTCCAATAGCAAATAGCGTGTTTGACAGCACTTTCCAGCTAATGGAGTTGGCTAAAGCGGGAGTTGCTAATGATAAGTCTAAACATGAGGTTTCGCCAGTAGTTGGGTTTAGGCGAGTACCGAGCCATCATTTAGGAAGACTAAATTGTGTTTCAGTAAATATTCCTCAATAACTTTTCCATTTTTATCTGTATTTTTACTGCCCCATTGAAACATTATGAGAGTTAAAGTCTCCCAATATTAACATTCTACGTTTGTTCTTTATTTGCTTTATCAAGAAATCTAGTTTATTCATAATTATGTCTTCACATGGATTATAGTAATTTATCACGGTTATGGATGTGTTGTCAAAATATAAATTAATCTGTTGCATTTCGATGTCAGTTTTTATGATTGGGTAATCATAATTTAAAATATTGTGTACATAAATGGCACATCCTCCACCGCGCCTTCCTTTCCTACTTTTAGCAAAACATTTGTAATTAGGGATTTGTATTTTATCGTGATCGCGGAACCATGTTTCCTGAATACATAGTAAATGAATGGTTTCACTTTTTTTTAGAGTTTAAGTAAAGCAATAACTCATCCCCATGTCCCCTTAATCCCTGTGCATTCCACTGTAGGATGCGGAATGCCATCTTAGTTCCTTTAATTAACTCGCTTGCATTAAGAGCTGACCAGCAGCTTTCTTAATTAAAGACAACACCTCTCCTTCTGACTTATCTTTCATAATTTGGATCATTAGGTGAAGAAAAAAGGTTATCAATTCCTCATTTGTTGCTTTAGTTATACAATTTTCCTTGATTTGTGAAGACAGTCGCCCTGTCTTTTCGCTTTTTTGCCTATCTTGGCGTTGTGGCAAGGGAGGATCTGCCTTTGGGGTGTGATCCGGAAACGAATGAGAGTTATCGACTTTGGGGTGGGGTGGTTTTGCTTTACTGTATTTAAACCTAGATCAACAGATGATTGAGGATTATTTGCGGTGTTTAGATGTTGTTGGGGAGGAGCTAGTGTACGCTCTAATGGTATTGGAGCTTGCGCTTGCATTATTATCTTTTTCTTCTTTCAATTGGCGAGCGGCTTGAGCATAGCTGAGATTATTCAGCACTTTTATCTTTTGTACTTCTTGCGCTTTTTGTGCTTGTTCGCATCCATTATATGCAGCCGAATGTTCACCTCCACAATTTACACATTTGGGAGTGTCCTTTTTTATGCAATCGTCGAAGCTATGCTCCTCTCCACATCTGACACATCTCTGTTTCTGTTTGCAAACAGCTATGGTGTGGCCATATCTTTGGCATTTAAAACACCTGGGGCCCCAGAAGGAAAAATCAGTTATACTACCAGTTGACATTTCCAACTGGTTCCAGTTAACTTCAACTGGAACCAGTTAGATTCAACTGGTTCCAGTTGATTCTAACTGGTCCTTGATGCACATCAAGCGGATATTTGGTGCGACTGCATTTCATTTAACTGGAACCAGTCCTTATATAATGACCAGTTACACCAGTTGATAACTGGTCTGTTTGCATACTTTCAGTTGCACCAGTTGATAACTGGTCTGTGGGCACATTTCCAGCTGCACCAGTTAATAACGGGTCTGTTGCACCAGTTGATAACTGGTCTGTTAATTCCAACTGGACCAGTTAGAATTTGACCAGTTGAATTCCAACTGGACCAGTTAGAATTTGACCAGTTGAATTCCAACTGGACCAGTAAGAATTTGACCAGTTGAATTCCAACTGGACCAGTTAGACTTTGGCCAGTTGAATTCCAACTGGACCAGTTAAAAATCTGACCAGTTGAATTCCAACTGGACCAGTTAGAATTTGACCAGTTGAATTCCAACTGGACCAGTTAGAATTCAACTGGTCAAATTCTAACTGGCCCGTGTGCATATTTCCAGTTGACACCAGCTAATGTGCATAATGGATATGGGGTGCGTGCACATCTATGTTTCAATACAATTTATCTGAATTTACAGCATATTCCTTAATTACTGATGATTTAGTTATGTGCAATTCATTTCGAAAATACTACAAATACAAATTGCCAATTATTAGGACATTTCATTACTTCGTGTAAATACATTAAATTAAACATGAATTAGGGAAAACATTAACTATGAACTAATCCAATCCAATCCAATCCAAAAGATATTTGATATAGCGCCTTTTCCTTGCAGTTACAAAGCGCTGCACACACGCTCCACAATGTTTGGGCCACTTAAAACAACAGTTAGACACTTCTCAGAGATCAGTAAAGTATATGTAGGCTGGTAATAAGTAATTTCTAGCAGAATAGATGTGACTTGAGTAGTTTCTTGAACTGGTCAACAGATGAGGCCGTCTGCACAGCAGTAGGTAGTTGGTTCCACAGTTTTGCAGCAACCGATGGAAAAGACAATTCACCAGCACGTTTCTTAGAGAGACACTGAGTGAGCCAGATGGATGATGATGAGCGGGTATTTCGGACTCGAGGACGACGAACCAAGCAGTCAGCTATGTACGGGGGACATCGGTGGTTGAGAGACTAAAGCTTGTAGACCAGTAGTAGGATCTTAAAAGCTATTCTCTGTCGTACAGGCAGCCAATGGAGTTCAAGTCGAAGAGGTGTTATGTGAGTCCGAAGAGGAGCAGAGAAGACAAGCCTTGCCGCTGAGTTTTGGAGTCTCTGAAGGCGATCAAGGTCCCTCTGGCTGAGAACACCGAAGAGACTGTTGCAGTAGTCTAATCTGGAAAGGACAAGATCTAGAGCCCTTGCCGCAGCGTGGCATGTTGACTTATCAATAAACCGCCTCACCCTCCACAGGTTACGTACGTAGGTGGTACTTGATGCTTCTGCTGAGAAGGTTGACATGAAGACTTAAGTTCACAGATGGTTCAAGTGTTACTCCCAGATTGCGGATGGACTTACATGGTTGGAATGATTTCTCACCAATCATCAGTTTGACATCGTTCATTAGATGGGATGACCGATGATGCGGTGAAGCAGAGACAAAGAATTCAGTCTTGCCATCGTTGAGTTTGAGCTTGTTCGCATTCATCCAACGCCGAATTTCAATGATACAGCTACTGAGTCTGCCAAGCGCAGCATCAATTGCAACTGGATCAGTTGGGTCAAACATTACGTAGATCTGAATGTCATCTGCATACATGTGAAAGAATACTCCATGAGCCCGAAGAATATCACCAATGGGACGAATGTAAAGGGTGAAAAACAAGGGTCCGATGACAGAACCTTGTGGAATTCCATGTGGCAATCTACAAGCTTTCGAAAGCTGACCAGAGATTAGAACATGGCTGTTCCGGTCTTCAAGGTATGAATGGATAAGCTTGAGAGCGAGACCTGTAATACCAAAATGGTCTTCAAGACGATTCAGCAGAATCTTATGGTCCACTGTGTCAAACGCAGCGGACAAGTCAAGCAGCACCATCATTACTCCTTTCTGACTGTCAATGGCTTGAAGTAAATCCGTCTGAATCTTAAGTAGTGCTGTTTCAGTGCTATGGTGTTCCTTGTATGCCGATTGCATGGGCTCAGCAAGTCCATTATCCTGGATGTGCTCAGTAAGTTGTCTAAGCATTATTCGCTCAATAATCTTAGACCGAAATGGTATATTTGATACAGGGCGATAGCTCCGCAGATCATTTCTATCTAGTGAGGCTTTCTTGATGACTGGTAACACTAGCGCCTCTTTGAGATCTGTAGGAAAGACACCACTAGACAGAACCTGGTTTGTAAGGTGAACAAGTTCAGGAAGTACAACTCTCAGATGTTTCTTCAACAGCCATGTTGGTAGAGGGTCAAGGGAGCAGCTCTTTGAGGATGAACGTTTGATGATATTCTCCACTTCACTCTCAGATACTTCAGCGAACTCTCGGAACTGAAGACCTATCCCCCGATTACAGCAAGATGTGAACATTGGATCGGGATCATTGGCATCAAGTTCATTCCGAATCTTCAAGACTTTATCAGTGAAGAAGTTGGCGAATCTGTCTGCTAATGCAGCTGGCAAGTCATGAACAGGAAGAACCTTTTCATTGGTGTTCAGTAACCTATTCAGTACTTGGAAGGCAGTCTTTGGAGTACACTCCTCAAGAGCACAGGTAAAGTATTCACACTTGGCAATGGTGATGCACTTTTTGACATGAAGTTTTGCAGCTTGGAAAGCGCTCAAATTCACATCGGTCTTGTGTTTTCCCCACCGCCTTTCACATCGGCGGCGTTCACGGCGTGAATCCCCTATTGTCGAGTTATACCACCTGGGCCTGCGACTAGCCTTGATGGTGACTGTCTTCATGGGAGCAGTAGAGTCAAGAGTCTCCTGGACGGCAGAGTCGAATTCCGATACGATCTTATTGATAGGACATTCATCAGCAGTCCCATTATTAGCTTTAGGAGCATCAAGTTTAGCCGCGAGCTCAGAGGCATATTTAGAGTGATCCATGTCTTTGAAGTTCCTGTATGATATTTTTGTTGATATCAACTCAGGATGAGACACTCTTAGAGAAGCACATACCACGTGGTGATCAGAGATATGATTGACGTGAACTTTGTAGTTCATCAAACTATCACCATCAACACGAGTGATGATAGGGTCAAGTGTATGTCCCGACCTGTGCGTTGGCTCCGAGATGTTCTGTACGAGACCATTTGCAGAGAGTGAAGATAGAACATGAGCCACGTCTGATTTCCCTGGAATATCAAAATGAACATTCATATCACCCATCAGCACAAGCATACCTGGCAGCAGACTTGCAGCATCAATAAAGTTGTCAAACTCTAATAAGAATGAGGAAGTACGTAAGCCATTTTTAGCTGAAGGAGGGGGTCTGTAGATAACGACGAAGTGAATGTCTCTTGTAGTGTTGGATACCAAAGCGTGTTCAAAGGTAACTGTATCTGGAAGAATACCAGGAACAAGTTGCAGATTGAGTTCACTCTTAGAAAGAATCCCTATCCCCCCATGATGATCCTCATCGGATGATCGGGGGACATTTAAGAATGAGTAACCCGGAGGTTTAAGTTCACCTATTATAACATTATCATCCTCACGTAGCCAGGTTTCAGTCAAGAATAAAACATCTACATTATGTTCGATAGCATAGTCAGCCACATAGCAAGTTTTGTTGCGTGCAGAGTGGACGTTCCAGTGCCTAACATCAAGTTCATTCCTGCATGTTGTTGTAACTTGATTATCAGATGACAATTTACTTTTCACATTTTGTACATGCTTTGATTTATGCATGTGGGCACCTCCACGCCTGCCCCTTACATGGAGCAAGCCATTGTCCTTCAAAGCACAATAAGCATCAAAAGGTATTTGTTTGATAGCTTTACTTCTTAGTGCAAGCAGCTGGGACCTGCTGTATTTCAATGGCTGTAGGCACTGAACCGATCCATATCTATTGTTGACCATATCCTGTTGGTGGTGCACAAAGCACTCATTTGCATTCCAATAGCCAACAAAGTGAAAAGGCTAATGTGTATAATGGATGCACAAGTTCTATGTAGGAAAGTCACAACCAGGTACAAGAAAAACACATCAAAAATCCACCAAGAAGATTACGATAAAATCACTCCAATCTTGATCAGGAGATGCTCTGAAATATAAACTCAACATGATTCAAATTTTGAAGTGAAAAACAAAGAGAAAGTAGCCCA
The DNA here is from genome assembly GCA_035222895.1 of Strongylocentrotus droebachiensis. NCBI lineage: Eukaryota > Metazoa > Echinodermata > Echinoidea > Camarodonta > Strongylocentrotidae > Strongylocentrotus > Strongylocentrotus droebachiensis. The sequence goes on from JAVYIG010005775.1 coordinate 99,655, forward strand.
AAACAGATGACATTTAGGGAGCAGAAGTGTGTGTGTGGCAGCAGCAAAACAGCGCCTGTTGTTACCAAGTCTATATTAACTAAAATAGATTCGATAAAATACAAGTATATTCAAAATAGTTAGTTACCAAGTCTATATTACCAATGCCTTTACATTGGAAATTGCAGACGATCTAGTTATACTGGGTTGTTGCCAATTGGCAAAATTAATTAGTACAAGTGCTACTTATGCCTTTAATTACTAATTACGTTTTCAATTGGCAGTTGAATGGTCCAGTTAGACCAGTTAAATCCAACTGGTAACCCTGGAAATTGAAATGGGCCAGTTGAATTCTAACTGGTCTGAATGGTCCAGTTAGACCAGTTAAATCCAACTGGTAACCCTGGAAATTGAAATGGGTCAGTTGAATTCCAACTGGACCAGTTAGAATTTGACCAGTTGAATTCCAACTGGACCAGTTAGAATCTGACCAGTTGAATTGTAACTGGTCCAGTTGGATTTCAACTGGTCGAATTGTAACTGGTCCAGTTAGAATTCAACTGGTCTGGTTCAACTGGCCCATTTCAATTTCCAGGGTTACCAGTTGGCTTTAACTGGTTTAACTGGACCAGTTGCAACTGGTTTTTCCTTTTGGCCGGGCTTGAAGGTATATAGGGTTTGACCTTTATTTTTTGGAAACAAAGAATTATGTCTTGGGGAAGTACTGTAGCTTCAAATGAAACAATAACACTCAGAGTTGGAACTAAATCTACATGTACATTCCCATCTTGAGGTTCTTCCCTCTTTCGATTTTTCCTTACTATTCTTTTCACGTTGACTAGCTACCTTTTGACTCTTTAGTTCTGGTTCTTATTTCTTTTTCTGACATCTCGGTCGGTATATCTGATATGACAACTTTCTTCAAATCAAGTTTCAAATTGACCTTCACTGGTACGTTTTCAATGATTTGTATATCAGACAATTTCTTATGTTGTTTCGTATCATTGCATTTGACGAGGATTCCGTTCCGGGTAGACTTTATAAATTCTGGCGATGAGCCGATACAGTTTTGGATAGATTCTGCGATCTTTAACATGCTAATGTTTCTTAAGGATTTTTCCCTGTCAATAGGTGTAATGAAAAGCTTTAGATCTTGGTCAGTTGCTATATTTGTATTACTGGATTTTGGTTACGAAATACTGAGTTATGTGATTCCATGTTATCTGAGGACGAATCCTCTTTTATTAGGTAAATTATCAACATTGATACTTCCTTCATAGTGCGGTACGGTATGTAATCCCGTAGGATTTTTGTGCCAAAGTTGATTTTTTTTGTTTTGCTGTTTTGGCTTCTAAAGGGTCCCAATTGGCCACAAATGATGGGGTTCAAATTTTCAGACCCCTCCTTCATTTCCTGGGGGTCCTAGACCGGGAGCCAGTCGGGGTCAACCTAGCTGGGCAGGAAACCAATTTTCATGAGCACAGATGTAAATATCGCATAGCTCCACATAACAAATTGACCGTCTGGCATGTTTTAAGTGGTGGGTGTGGCCAGGGACAAAATAGAATTGTGTAAATAATATTTTAAGGAAATCTTGAACCACAATGAGTTTGGTGTTATATGAAAGAGAGTTAAATTATCTACATTTTGATACCAATTTCAAAGAATTTGGGATTAATTAACATCGCAAATTTAAGTAAAAAACATGATTTTTGTGATTTGTTTTCGAAAAATTTAATTTTTTATAAAAAAACATTATTTTCCATATATCAAAATTGGAGAATTGCATTTTTTCATAACTTTCCAGGAATTCGCTTATGTACAACGAAAATATCCTGTGCGAGGGAGAGGTTAATATATCGTTTCAATAAAAAGTTATAGCAATTCAAAGTTATTGATTTGATGTGGCGTAATGAGCAAAAACGTTTTTTGGGGCAGAAGAAAAATCTGCACCACCACCACCACTCTTACACGTTACATGCCGGCCCCGCGGAAAGTTTTTCAAAGTGGAGTATTAACGATCAGGTATAGAGGAGCGAGTGCAGCGTAAATTGGCGTGGGGTCCAGTGTCTTTGCCCCGGCGGGGTCAAAGGGCGAAGCCCTCGGAAGCTGCACGGGTTTTAGGCATTAAATAGTATTTACATAATACTATTTTGTCGTCAAAAGGGACACTTTTTTGGTGGGGGCGTCCCCCTGGCCACACCTACCACTTAAAACATGCCAGACGGTCATTTTTTTCATGTGGAGCTATATGCGATCTTTACATCTGTGCACATTAAAATTGGTGTCCTTCAGGCAAATAAGCGTTTACATTCATTGAAGGAGGGGTCTGAAAATTTGAACCCATAATTTTTGGTCAATTGGGACCCTTTTGAAGCCAAAACAGCAAAAAAAAATCAACTTTGGCACAAATATCCTACGGGAGCTGTGTCTCAGACGTGACATACCGTACCACACTATCACGTACCTTTCCTTTTTTTCTTCGAACACTTGCAGACGTGACTGTCTGCCGCTAAGTAAGGCGTCGTCGTCGGAGTTCATGGTCCGCGCCGCGTGCGGCGGGAGATTTAAATCTACTTTGATTTGTTAACTTATTTATGGTGCAGATAACTCTGCACCATAAATAACTTTAACAAATCAAAGTAAAATGAGCCCAAAATGTTCGCTAGTACCTTTAGCAATTTCCTATCCGAAAAAAGAGTTGAAAGTATGGAAAGTCCCGTGAAAATCCGATAAATATCCAAAAATTTGCAACAAGCAACAGACAGACAGCCACGTGCACCGACCTAGCAGCAGAGCCAGCTTGTCAGCAGCCTAGCCTAGCCTAGCCTTTTGACAAGGCCTCGTGACTCTGGAAAAATTACACAGATAGTCTTGATTAAGACCATGATTTCTGTTCTACGTATTATTTGGTCGTGTAAATTAGGTAGCCTCTAATCGGGCACATCTACAAGGAGGTCAATGAATATGCATATCAGTGACGTCGTGTCAAATCATGAATATTGATGTTCTTGACTGCGCGCGTACGATCGTACATGTACGTACGTGCAGAATTGGGGTCATGTACAATGAAGGTAATACGTGCAACACAGTGGCTCAGTCGAATCAGGGGCAAAATCAGTCAAATCAGGGGCAACATCTTACCATTATACAGTTGTATTGTCCGTGGTAATGAGGTAGAAGTGTTTGAGTGTTAATTATATTTATTTAGTGTGGATTTTGATTCTTTTGGTCGTTTTTTAACTCCAAAGAACAAGTGGCCAACTCGAACGGTCGTCGGCTAAACCACCTCCCTGCAGGTGTGCCTCTAGTGTGCCCGAGGAGAAGGGAGGGTAATAAACGAGTACAGCTAGTGTCATGTCGTAAATATATCGACTATTCTATATATGTAAAGGATGTTATAAAGCTTGCTAAAGAAGTCTAAGATACAAATGATTTTCACATATATCAATTCAACTTCTTAACATTAATTTTCTCTGGATTACACGTGTTTTACGTGGCCAAGACATGCACCTCCCTGTAGATGTGCCCGCCTACCTCGACTTTGTGCCCGATCGAGATATGGATCGAGTTAGTGTCATAAAATAGTATTCTATATTCAATATCCGAGAGATAACGGATGTAACATTAAAGCTCCCTTATATATGAGTTTACAACTATCAATTCAACATCTCTGCATTGATTTTCTTTGGGGTATACGTGTTTAACGTTGTCAATACAATCATCACCTCCCTGTAGATGTGCCCGCCTACCGATTGTGCCCGAGATAGGGGATATGTATAGTAAGGCAAACAACTTAGTGTTGTATATTAAATTTCCGACGTGTCATGGATATTATAAAGCTTCCTAAGATACAAATGAGTTTCATAAATATCAATTTATCTTCTTTTCATGAATTTTCTTTGGGTCATACGTGTTTTACGTTGTCAAACAACTCACCTCCCTGTAGATGTGCCCGCCTACCGCTACATGTGCCCGAGATAGGGGATATAGTAAGGCATTAAACTTAGTGTTGTATATTGCATTTCCGACATTTCATGGATTATAATAAAGCTTCCTAAGATACAAATGAGTTTCACATATATCAATTCAACTTCTTAACATCAATTTTCTCTGGATTACTAGTGTTTTACGTGGTCAAAACCGCACCTCCCTGTAGATGTGCCCGCCTACCTCTACATGTGCCCGATCGAGATATGGATCGAGTTAGTGTCATAAAATAGTATTCTATATTCAATATCCGAGAGATAACGGATGTAACATTAAAGCTCCCTTATAATATGAGTTTACAACTATCAATTGAACATCTTTGCATTGATTTTCGTTGAGGTATACGTGTTTAACGTTGTCAATACATCACCTCCCTGCAGATGTGCCCGCCTACCGTACATGTGCCCGAGATAGGGGATTATGTAGTAAGGCATAACACTTAGTGTTGTATATTGAATTTCCGACATGTCATGGATATAATAAAGCTTACTAAGATACAATTGAGTTTCATAAATATCAATTTATCTTCTTTTCATGAATTTTCTTTGGGTCATACGTGTTTTACGTTGTCAAACAACTCACCTCCCTGTAGATGTGCCCGCCTACTGCTACATGTGCCCGAGATAGGGGATATAGTAAGGCATTAAACTTAGTGTTGTATATTGAATTTCCGACATGTCATGGATATAATAAAGCTTCCTAAGATACAATTGAGTTTCATAAATATCAATTTATCTTCTTTTCATGAATTTTCGTTGGGTCATACGTGTTTTACGTTGTCAAACAACTCACCTCCCTGTAGATGTGCCCGCCTACCGCTACATGTGCCCGAGATAGGGGATTATGTAGTAAGGCATACAACTTAGTGTTGTATATTGAATTTCCGACATGTCATGGATATAATAAAGCTTCCTAAGATACAATTGAGTTTCATAAATATCAATTTATCTTCTTTTCATGAATTTTCTTTGGGTCATACGTGTTTTACGTTGTCAAACAACTCACCTCCCTGTAGATGTGCCCGCCTACCGCTACATGTGCCCGAGATAGGGGATATAGTAAGGCATAACACTTAAGTGTTGTATATTGAATTTCCGACATTTCATGGATTATAATAAAGATTCCTAAGATACAAATGAGTTTCACATATCAATTCAACTTCTTAACATTAATTTTCTCTGGATTACACGTGTTTTACGTGGTCAAAACATGCACCTCCCTGTAGATGTGCCCGCCTATTTTTTTTGTTTTGTAGCATTGTTTTATTGTATTCATTCAGTACAAAATATATAACAAACAAACATACAGCTTCATTGATTTACATATCATATCAAAATATAAAGAAAATTGTACATCTCTCAAAAAATACATAAGATATTCAAATTAATTATACTTAACGAATATTATAAATCAAAGAGTTACCTACAGACAGACAGACACACCACAGACGCTCACATGCTCAGACACACATACAAACTTACATATCCCCCTCCCCCCCCCCCTTCATTCCAAAGCTCAACAAATCCCCCCTCCCTTCCCGAGCATTCACATCTACAAAGAATAACATAAGTAAAGACAGAAAGAGAATGTGATAGGATGATAAAAACAAAAAATATCATAAGGAATTTAAAGATCTGTGAGGTCGCAGTGCGAAAAATTACATCTTATAAAGAGGAAAGAAGCCAATCGTGACGGGGTTATAAGCACATTCTCATAACGGAAGACTGAAAAGACCTTTGATAAGTAACATAATTATATCATCTTTAAATGCGAGCGAGCGCAGCGAGCGAACTTTAGGGGAAATTGCTCTTTGTCGCTTTAAATAAGGGGCTCGTTTAATGATTACATGAAAAGGGGACAATAATATTACCGAAAGGGATAAGACACTTATTAGAAAAGAAAAGGAGCACGTGTCAATGTACAAAGGATAATTATAAGAGGTGAAAATGAGGCATTTTTTCACCTGAAAACAGGCTCTCACCAGTGATGAAAAAGAGGCGTTAACGAAAATGGGAAATAGGCATTTGCTGACGGAACAGGGGCACCCATCAGATTTCGATAGGGGCATTTATAAGAGGTGAAAAGGGGATAGGTCCCTTATTAGAAAGGAAAAGGGGCACGTATCATTATAAAAAGGGGAATTATCAGAGGTGAAAAGGGCACTGACCAGATATGAAAAGGGACACTTATAAAAATGTAAAAGAGGCACTTATAATAAAGGACAATGTGCATTTGTTGAATAAAAAGGGGGCACCGTTCAGATTTTTTAAAGGGGCAGTTTTGAGAAGGGGAAGGAGCTTTTTATTTTTAATGGGGGGCACTTATCATGAGGAAAAGGGGCACTTATTAGAAAGGGAAAGGGGTAGTTATGAGAAGGGGAAGAAGCTCTCTCTTTTTAATGGGGGCACTTATCATAAGGAAAAGGGGCACTTATTAGAAAATAAAAGGGGCACATGTTAAAATGAAAGGTGTGCTCATCCGAGTTTAAAAAAGGGTAGTTATTAAAAGGAGAAGGGGCAATTCTTACAGAGGAAAAAAGGGGCAGTTGTCAAAGTAAATGGAGCACCTCTCAGTTTTGAATGGGGCAATTATCAGAGGTGAAGGGGGCACTTATCAAAAGTGATAAGGGACACTTCTCGTACCTGCAAAGAGGCACAATTACTAGAGATTAAAAAGGGCACTTATTCAAGATAATTTCAAGATTCATGAGTATGGAAAATGAACACTTATTGCAAAGGAAAATGGGAACATGTCGAAAGAAAAGGGGCACGTGTCAAAAATGAAAAGGGCACTCGTCAGAAGTGAAAAGGGGGAAGGGGCACTTTTACTAAGTAATAGGGGCACTTGTGAAAGTAAAAGGGGCACTTCTTACAAAATAAAAGGGGCACTTTTCCTATGTAAAAAGGGGCACTTTTGGGGTATCTGAAAAAGTGGGGGGGGGGGGCACTGTGCCCCCCTGCCCCCCGGGAGGGCCGCCTCTGTTTGTATCTTAGAAGCTTTATTGTATCCATGACATGACGGAAATTCAATATACAACACTAAGTTTTATGCCTTACTACATATCCCCTATCTCGGGCACATGTAGCGGTAGGCGGGCACATCTACAGGGAGGTGATTGTTTGACAACGTAAAACACGTGTAACCAAAAGAAAATCCATGAAAAGAAGAAACATCTTTGTGTTATGCACACGTGTTAGCGATTTTGTTTGTAAATACTGATCTGCAGCTGCATTGGGAGTGTCGAGTAAGTCAACTTAGATCTATCATCTACAGCTCTCTTATCTTACAATATTACTAGATGAACGTTTCAAGCATATGGAGTCGTGACTTATATATTTCAATACGTAGGCAAAAATGAAAAAAAAATCATCCCAGGCCAGGGTAGGACCTAACTCGAGGGAACTCCGCCGCCTGCGGCGGCGGCCGCGGCGGCGCGGAGGCGGAGCTCCTTGGAGTTAGAGATACCAGGGGGCCGTTTCTCGAAACCGTCATAACTACAAGATCAACGACATCTCGCCACTGTCACGCAACTTGTCAGCAAAGTGTTTCACGAAGCCGCCTTTGCCAGGATGAGCGACAACTTTCGCGACAATGAGTTGTCACTGCTCCGAACCCGTCAAATCTTTTTAATTAATTGCTGGAAAGCGCCACGCGCCATCACACTCAGTTTGTTGCTATTCCATGGGCCGCAAAATGTACAATTAGTTTCACTATCATTTTGAGAAAAATATAGACGAGTTCGGTACATAATTCTCTGGGATGCGAAATGCAAATGTAAAGAAGTGATAATAGACCCTAGATCTAGTCTACAAATTATACTGGAATTTTAAAAAGCTGAATAGGGTCTATAAACATTCAATCACAAATCATTAAACTATAACATAGTCTAGTCTAGACCTCTATAGCCTAAATAAGAGAGATAAGAATGTTACACACGTTTTTTCATACTCGATCCATAGTCTTTTCTTAGGATACCGTCATAGTTTGGGGCCTATGTCGGGGCTGCCAACCTTTGGAAAGAGTTTGGAGTGAGACATTGCGAGGGAGCGAAGCGACCAAACGCGAGGGCGTGAAGCGCCCAAGGGGGGATGGTGTGAAAGGGGGGTGTCCCCCCTTCCACGGTAGGGAGCTTTTACAATTTTGCAATTGAAATGGTGCAATCTGGTGCATACTTTAACCCTGATTCCACAAATACATAAGGCGCAGGATTCAAATAGGTTAATTGATTTCATGAAGTATACTGCAGACCTTGAAAAAATACAAACTTCCACATTTGTAAGTGCATTATTCCAAATCAACTGTCTTTATAAGCTTAGCAGTTGAACCTCAGACACAGTCACACTCTCAACACACTCTTTTTGGAGAAAAAAATAAATCAAAATTTCGTTCTCAATAGAATACACAGAACATAGTTAATATAACTGCCATATCAATTATATACAAGCACCCTTCCAAAATCATTCTTACTCTCGTATAAACGATCGAAACCATGAATTTCAATATTTCAAGACAAGAGTTTAAACTCACCTGTACCGGCTGAAGCCTGAAGTACTGTATGGCCGATCTGGTCGTAGAGGGCTAAAGAGGACGGCCCAGGCCCATTTTCCGATCACAAACACTGAGCCACCCGGGCCAGGCCGGGCTGGGGGCCGGGCGCGATGTACAGCGATGACAAGGCCATGGCATCGACACTCGCTTGTTGTGTCTCGCACAAAAACCCCGCTTCATAGTAAAGTGACGACGTCACTCGCACACGCACGATAAGCCAATCGCAATTCACTATCTTGTCTTTGCGCGGCAAACCGAAACCAATTTGCATTGATGTTTTAGCTTTGCGCATGTGTGGTTAAAAAAATGTTGAAACTTTCGCAGGGATATTGAATATCCGATATAATAGACTTTTTTTTTTTTAGTTTCTATTTTCGGGGTTCAGCGTGAGAGTTCCTATGATCAGCATGAGAGCTTGAGAATTGGGTGAATTGCTTGAGACTCACGCAGATTGCGTGAGAGTTGGCAGCCCTGCTATGTGCATTATTATTCCCTCTCTAATTACTTCTTCCAAATTATATTTTCAATATCAAATCAATTATCACCAAATCAGCACCAAATGCTTCCATAAAATTTATATGTGCGTCCACCCGCCATGCGAGCAAAAATAGTTCAGGTTCATTTTTTAATGAAGCACCACTCAATGAAACGACCGGAAGTTTCAACAGGATCACCTCACACTTCCGTATACTGATGCTGATGCTGATTATATAACAAGTATTTATGAGACTCTAGAATAAAAAACTGGCTGAGAAAAGGTATTTTGCCTAAAATTCCTTGTCGCAATAAACAAAAAGTACGTATTGATAAACTATCACATTACGGTATCCTTCAACTAACTTTTCATTCGACTGTCAAAAAAAAAAACACTCACCGGTTTTTCTTCAATTTAAGAATCTTTACAGAAATATGCAAATCGTTTGATGATCTACATTGGATAATGACTTTATTTATTATTTATTTTAGGAGAACTTATATGTATAAATATTATTTCTTTTTGAACAATTTTAGCCCCAAAACTTGTTTTGGGTTATTCTTGATAAATCAAATGGATCGTGACGAAGACTATATTCTTGAGCTGCTAGTATCGCGATATATCGATATCATGTCTGTCATGGCTTTGTGAAATGGTTTATCCACTTCATGACATCTCCGTAGGTCGCCGACAAAGATATGACTGTCATGGAGTTGGTTTCGAGAAACGGCCCCCAGCCTACTAGTAGTAGTAGGTAGATCTAGTTACCTGTAGTAGTTACCTGTAGTTACCTCCCTCACAGGCTGTAATTTAAGACGTAGTCCTATAATGCCCACCTTCCTTCATTCAAAATCCACTGCATGTGATATCGTGTCATAATTTGCAGATATCAATTCTAACATCTGAACATGGAATGCAGCTGCATGCTGCAGATATAGCTTTGCTGTCTGCTTAATACTTATAAACTAGATCTAGTCTTAGTCTTACAGTCACATCAGGTACATGTAATTAATAATGTCATACATGTTCTTAATAGTCATACTTGTTGTACTTTGTTGAGAAAAATGCATCAAATTGACCTTTGAAGGAGTTGATCGATGCTGCTTCTATACTGCTGTCTTGGGGAGCATGTTCCAGTGGCAACTACTCTGTGCGCAAAGCTGTTCTTTCTGATGTTCAAGCGGGCATGTTGCTTCTGAATGTTCATACTATGGCCTCTTAGTCTTAGGTTTATGTTTACTTCCTTCATAGAAAATGGGCTATCTCTGTCCACGTCGTTGTGACCATTCATTATCTTAATTACCTGGATCATGTCACCTTGAAGATGTATGTATGGGAGATACTTTCTCCAGCGTTGTGATGTCTTGTCTGAGGAACGGATTCCACACACAATTTGCATATTCCGGGTGGGGTCTGACTAATGTTTTGTGCAGTAGACAAAACATATCTTCATCCATATGTGCAAATGTCCTCCTTATTAGACCCACTATCATGTTTGCTTTGTTGGCAACCTTCCCGACATGCTTGCTGAACTTCAGTGATGGGTCGATTGTGACACCAAGATCCTTCTCTTCCTTCCTTACTTCCATGTTAGCCCTTGTTGTCCCATCTCTCATACTGTATGGTCTGGTTTCATATTGATTCCCATAATGCATTACACAAAACACCGCATTTACCAACATTAAACTTTAACTGCCATTTCTCTGTATTCCTGTCTTCTTGTGTCTTAATAATAATAATAATAATAATAGCTAGTTCTTATATAGCGCTTTTCAGGACCGAAGGCCCTCTCAAAGCGCTTTACAGATATATATATTATTACCCCGGTCATAGGATTCAGGCTTACCCGCACACAATGTATGCACATTCTCCACTCCCTGGGGAGCATTCCAGCCAGGCGTCTTTTTGTACAAGCGCACACTTGCTAATCTAACCACATTAGCTTTCGCATCCTACCGGGTACCCATTTAACACCTGGGTGGAGAGTGGCAAATGTAGATCAATGTCTTGCCAAATGACATTAGTGCCGCGGTGGGACTTGAACCGCGAACCTTGTGATCCACAGTCCGGTGACATATCCACTCGTCCACGACACCTCTATGGGTGTACACCTTGGTGTCGTCCGCAAAGATTTCTGCATGCCCCTTCAAGTTGTCCTGCAGGTCATTAATATAGGTGATGTAAATAATTTTTTTGTAACATACCTACACATAACGGCTTTTAAAGGTACTACATGTACCGGTACATGTATGTCCCATTTGCAGGCCCAAAAAATGAAAAGGTTAAATTCCAACGACGCTAAAGGCCATCCGCTACAAGAGAGGGTCTCTGAAGATCCTTTATCAAAAGCCTTTGCCACTTCTCATCACTGAATGTTACTTGCGTTCTTGTCTATTTTACCCCCAGGACGTTACCAAGATGAACAAGGATTAAAGGCCATCCGCTACAAGAGACGGTCTCTGAAGATCCTTTATCACAAGCCTTTGCCACTACTCATCACTGAATGTTACTGGTGTTCTTGTCTATTTTACCCCCAGGACGTTACCAAGATGAACAAGGATTAAAGGCCATCCGCTACAAGAGAGGGTCTCTGAAGATCCTTTATCAAAAGCCTTTGCCACTTCTCATCACTGAATGTTACTTGTGTTCTTGTCTATTTCCCCCCAGGACGTTTACCAAGATGAACAAGTGCGAGTTTACTGAACCGGCTGAAAAGAGAGTCAGGACTGGAAGTGCAATCACAATGACGCTAAAGGCCATCCGCTACAAGAGAGGGTCTCTGGAGATCCTCAACCAAAAACTCCTCCCTCTTGAGTCCGTTTATGAAGAGTTGAAGTCTGCAGACGATGGCTTTTATGCCATCAAGGATATGAAGGTATACATGTACCGGTAGGCTTATCATCAGTTCACATTAGGCCTGTTTTCATCGGCTCGAGATTGCCAAATATCCCGCTATTTGAACTATACCGATCGCAAATTAACTGGATAATTTGCGACTTCATCAGTCCGAAATTTCAATTAGTTGTATATTTGGTTGATATAATCATCCCAAGATATCTTGAGCTAGTTTGCAGAATATCCCACTATTTGTCTGGTGCGTCTTCACCAGCCCGAATACTCGCACTATGCGCGAACTCTGAGCAAAATATCTCAAACAAATTTTTCGAGCTTGAGTTTTAAGTTCCGAGGTCAAGTCTCGAGCTGATGATGACGCGATTTGTAACTTTGGGATTAAATCAGAAATAGTGGGTTGTTTGGCAATCTCGAGCTGATGAAGACAGGTCTAGTGTATACATGTATGCCACACAAGTAATCTCCCTGTGTCATGTTGTGTTTATCATAGGATAGATATACCAAAGGCGTCAAGGTTATCATTCTGTTTCCAGTGTAAGGTATTCAGGCCTGATAATTACCCAATTTAAATCGGTTTCCCAATTTTTTCTAGATTTTTTCCTGATTATGTTTTCCCGATTTTGTTTTCCAGCCGATTTTATCCCGATATTCCTGATTTTTCCCTTATTTTCTCTATTCCCTATTTCCCCCAATTTTCTTACTCTAGAGGGGGGGGGGGGGGGGGGGGGGGGGGGGGGAATATGTTGATAAATGCCTTCTTTTTTTTTCTCCCCCGAATCCTCTTCTTTTTCTCCCCCGAATCCCCTTCTTTCTTTTCATTTACTTAAGAGGGGCGTGGTTGAGGGGATTTTTTATTTTGTTTAGTGCTCACTATCACCCCTGGGTATTTACCGGTGTAAAGGTTTCATGGTGCTATATAATCAAGACCAGAAGTTGTAAATTGTGTTAGGATATTGATTGTGTTATACAAAGCAATCCTGGGGGTGTTTAAAAAAGACTAAGATCGACTTTAAGTTGGACTTAACTATGGCAGGCTGTTCAAGCCACTGGTTGCTCTCACCATTGGTCTCTCATTTATGATCTTTAGATAATACTATGATTTTGTTTTTGTTGACGCTTATCAGTTTATATATCTGTCAATTGAATGAGAAATATCGTCTGTTAACTCTAGGATGTAGTAATTCCACTATGTTAAAAGACAAATTAAGAGTAGCCAAAGATTGTTTCAGCATATGGATCGCCGTAACCAATGCGTGGATATTGCCTCAGAATCCAAATGGCGGAAAATCAGCAAAAGAAGACCAAGAAATGGTCTCAGAAGTATAAGCCCGAATACAGTATCCAGTACCCGTGTATTCTGAAGTCTGAAAGAAATTCATCATGCATTTTGTACAATTTGTATGTTATTTTTAAAAAAGTGGGAATTATTTAACTAAATACGCATGTAAAATGCTGCAAAATAAGGCTCAGATTGCACCAGAGAGCATCTAGAACCCCAGAGCTTCCAGGGCCCTAAGGCGGGCCCTGGACGGCCCTGGACCCCGGCCGCATGGGTCGGGCGCTACGCGCTCAAGATGTGGTTACAAATCCTCCCTATTTCTGTTTTCCAAAAGTTGGCATCTCTGTGCTTATAATACATCCACAGGGGCATCATTCAAAATATATCAAAATGGTAAAGAATCACTATCCACCCAATTTTAAACTTTCCCAAAACTTTGTATTACCTTTCATATCTGATTACTTTATGAAACATACATTATCATCAGCCTTGCGCTGCATGTAATTTTTTTTAATGAATAATAAACCAATACAATCATTTCAATCAATGTTTGTTTTTGTGTTAATAGGTGAGGGGAGCCCCAGCTATTGCCATTGTAGGCTCTCTGTGTGTAGCTGTTGAGCTTACTCACATGACGTTTGAGAACAAATCTGATCTGGTAGCCTTTATTTGCAAGCAGTTCAGACACCTCAACACAGCCAGGCCTACAGCAGTCAATATGTCAGAGGCTGTAAAAAGGTTCACCAGTCTTGCCGAGGAGCTAAGCAATGATCCTGACTTAACGACAGAGTCAATGAAAGACAGGTAAATACCTCTTCTTATCTGAGTTTGTTAAAGATCTTAATAGTTTAGTGGATGAGTAAAGGGTTCACCAGTCTTGTTAAGGAGCTAGGCAATGATCCTGACTTAACGACAGAGTCGATGAAAGACAGGTAAAAACCGTTTCTTATCTGAGTTTGTTAAATATCTTAAGGGTTTAGTGGATGAGTAAAGGGTTCACCAGTCTTGCCGAGGAGCTTGGCAATAATCCTGACTCAAAGGCAGAGTCGATGAAAGACAGGTAAATACCTCTTCTTATCTGAGTTTGTTAAAGATCTTAATAGTCTAGTGGATGAGTAAAGGGTTCACCAGTCTTGCTGAGGAGCTAGGCAGTGATCCTGACTTAACGACAGAGTCGATGAAAGACAGGTAAATACCTCTTCTTATCTGAGTTTGTTAAAGATCTTAATAGTTAGTGGATGAGTAAAGGGTTCACCAGTCTTGCTGAGGAGCTTGGCAATGATCCTGACTCAAAGACAGAGTCAATGAAAGACAGGTAAATACCTCTTCTTATCTGAGTTTGTTAAAGATCTTAATAGTCTAGTGGATGAGTAAAGTGTTCACCAGTCTTGCTGAGGAGCTTGGCAATGATCCTGACTTAACGACAGAGTCGATGAAAGACAGGTAAATACCTCTTCTTATCTGAGTTTGTTAAAGATCTTAATAGTTAGTGGATGAGTAAAGGGTTCACCAGTCTTGCTGAGGAGCTAGGCAGTGATCCGGAGTTAAAGACAGAGTCGATGAAAGACAGGTAAACACCTTGTCTATTATGGAAAACATTAACAAAACACTTCACCAAATCTCACTGTGTATTGCAGAGATTAGCACTTGGATGTCGTCGAACTATCTCCAACTGAATAATAACAAAACTGAATTCATGGCCTTTGTTCTTCAGCTCGCCATTTGCAATACATACATTGTATCAGATGTGCAGCTTAAAGTAAATAGTCAATTCATTCCTCTCTCCCCTAAAATTACAGATCTTGGTGTATGCATCTATACTATGTTCAAATTGACCTCTCATGTAAACCACGTAGTCCGTAATTGTAATTATCATCTCCGCAATTTATGGAGGATTCGTAGATTCAATGATTTAAAGGCATGTCATCATGCTGTCCGAGCTCTAATTCTTTCTAGGCTGGACTATTGCAATAGTCTTTATACTGTTTTATCTGCTAAAGATAGAAGGAAACTTGAAACTGTCCAGAATCGTGCCGCTAGATTAATATTTGGCCTTGGGTCAAGAACTCATACATGTACTTCACCTTTACTTAAGGAACTCCACTGGTTACCTCTCTACCAACGTGTTCTGTTTAAATTCTGTTTGTATGCTTTTAAAATACTCAATCATTTGGCACCTGAATATCTTAATGTCACCCTCCAAATACATGTATATACACTAACTTGTAATCTTCGTTCAGCAACCGACACATGTAAACTTAACATTCCCAAATCTAGACTCTCAGCAGCTAAAAAAACGCTTTGCAGTAGCTGCATCAAAGACTTGGAACAGCATCCCTCTTACCTGTCTTGCCACCTTCAAAAGATCCCTAAAAACTCACCTTTTTCCCCAATGATCTATGTGATATACTTCCTGTACTGGACATTTTTGTCCTCTTTTCATATATTTGTATTGCAAGCGCTATGGTACTTATTGTTTTTAGCGCTCCTAAATATTCAATATTATTATTAGAGATCTTTTCATCAATTTGGTTAGGCAATTGTTGCACAATAATACACCCTGTACAAAGCTGATTTCATTAAAAGCACAACAATGAGAGAAAGGTGGTGAGTTTGATATATTTCCCTGCCAAGCATGAATGTTTTGATAAATATTTCACCTAAATTGAATGTGCATTGATTATTTAGAATGTGAGACTGAAGTTACATGTAGTTTTCATGCAGCAATAAAACTGAATTTTCATCCCTCCTTCACCTTTGTTTCTCTTCCCCCTTCCCCCCTCCAAGAATAATAGAAGAGGCAGAGAACATGATGGAGGGGGATGTAAGGACCAATAAGAGCATAGGAATGCATGGGGCAAACCATTTGATGATTTCAAGCGGGGGTGGACAGGTTGTCATGACACACTGTAACACAGGTTCCCTTGCCACAGCAGGCTATGGTACAGCTTTAGGTAAGTAGATCAATATACAGTCATACCTGTCTATAGCGACCGCCTAAGGGAAACACAAAAAGTAGTCTTTGTAGACAGGTTCCTTTAGGACATGATTCAATGAGAAACCATTTTCAAGGGAAACAAAAAATGTGGTCTTTGTTTACAGGTGGTCACTAAAGCAGGTTTGACTGTACATACTTGGTTTACTTGGTTGTCGAGGCTTGAAGCATCGGCTTATGAGCCCATCTTGACAATCACAGCACTATTTTACATCAGGTTTTAGTTCATTGCGTGAAAGAGACAACAAAGGATGCATATCCTGGTTCTATGACGAATGGTCTGGCATTAAGTCCCCAGGGTTTCCTACTCTAACCAAAGTCCTAGCTTCAACCCCAGACCATCAAACCTTGTGACTAAACTTAACCCTAACCTTTAACCTAGCTTAAACTGGTTCTATGACGAATGGTCTGGCATTAAGTCCCCAGGGTTTCCTACTCTAACCAAAGTCCTAGCTTCAACCCCAGACCATCAAACCTTGTGACTAAACTTAACCCTTACCTTTAACCTAGCTTAAACTGGTTCCATGACGAATGGTCTGGCATTAAGTCCCCAGGGTTTCCTACTCTAACCAAAGTCCTAACTTCAAACCCAGACCATCAAACCTTGTGACTAAACTTAACCCTAACCTTTAACCTAGCTTAAACTGGTTCTACATGTATGACGAATGGTCTGGCATTAAGTCCCCAGGGTTTCCTACTCTAACCAAAGTCCTAGCTTCAACCCGAGACCATCAAACCTTGTGAATATTATTAACCCTAACCTTTAACCTAGCTTAAAGAGAAGGTTGAGTTCTGGGAAGAGGTGAAAATTAATTTATTGAGTGTTATCATTTTAATTACGCAAGTGTGGAAGAACATCAGATCAAACATGTTCCGTGAAAGCACGGCTCTTCAAATGCCTTCATATTCTAAATATGTCATGTAACATCGTAAAAATCTGGGGTAGGATTTTTACGCCACGTGTTTGTGTAGTCCCATATACATCTTTCTGTGTACAGTGTTTGTAACTTTACCAAGACTTGGCCAAATTTCTTATCATTTTGATGATTCCAGAACCTTGCAATACACACAATATGCTAGATGATCAACCTTTTCTGATCGATTCCACACCGTTTTTTTCACAATGTAATCGCATGACCAGAACTCAACTTCATCTTTAAACTTAATTGCCACTTTATACTATACTAAAAGGTTTAAACATGTGACAGCAACAGGTTTGAATTTCATCTCACATGTTTGAAAATCAGCAACAGGTTTAAGTTCATTCTCAACCAAAATAATAGATGGAATTTTAGTCATAATTTTTTTAGAAAATGCTTCAAAATAGAGCCCGGCCACAAGGGGGTTTGTGCTTCACATACATCAGGTCGTACTCCATGTTCCAATTTCATGTTTGAATTTTATATGTGGACAACCTGGAATAGTACAGCATTAGAAATAAGTACTAGATAAATGTTACAAAATCATGTAGCAGTTAGTAAATATACTACCACTAATCAATACACCAGTTTACGGTTGTGTGCGCCATTTTAAACAAAGCCATGACTATGTATTTATGCGTAAATTAAGATTGCGCCCATGCAAATTATGATAACATCACTGCCTACGCGCTGCGTTGTGCGCGCACATCATCATTTGCATGGGCGCAATCTTAATTTACGCATATATACCACTGACCTCGGGTCATTGGCTTTGTTTCAAAGCCAATGACCCAAGGTCAAATGTCTGCGCATGCGCACTGATACAACCGTAAACTGATGTATTAGTAATTGGCTACTGATTAGTTTCATTGTTGATATCATTCTAATGAGTTCTCTCTCTCTCTCAAACACACTCTATCTCTCCCTCTCTCTCTCTCTCTTTCTCCCTCCCTCTTTCTCTCACACACACACACTACATGTATATCTCTCTCACATACACACTCTTCCTATCTTTCTCTCTTACATTATACACACTCTCTCTCTCTCTCTCTCTCTATCTCACACACACATTCCCTCTACCTCTCTTACATTATACGCACACTCTCTCTCTATCTCTCTCTTTTTCTTGCTCTGTCGTTCTCTCTCTCTCTCTCTCTCTCACACACACACACACACACACTATATCCATCTCTCTCTCTCTCTCTCTCTTTTTCTTTCCCTCCCTCCCACTGCCTCTCTTCTCTCTCCCTCCCACTACCAGGGGTCATCCGTGCTCTTCACGAGAAAGGAAACCTGGAGCATGTCTACTGTACAGAGACACGCCCATACAACCAGGGAGCGCGTCTGACTGCTTACGAGCTTGTGTATGAACGCATACCAGCTTCCCTCATTACAGACAGCATGGCTTCATTCTGTATGCTCAAAAAGGGTGTTACGGGTGAGTTCACACTGGTACTTATAGCCTAATCCTGTGTATGAAAACACCCCAGATTCTTCCTTAAAGGTAAAGACCAGTAATGGTCATGCGATTGCATTGTGAAAGAAACGTTGTGGAATTGATCAGAAAAGGTTGATCATCTAGCATCTAGCATCTGCAAGGTTCTGGAATCATCAAAATGATAAGAAATTTGGCCAATTCTTCATAAAGTTACAAGCACTATACACAGAAAGATGTATATGGGACTACCCTATATCTCTCACACGACCATGAGAGAAACAAATTTACCAAATATATGAATTAGTAGGCGGTTTCCCTGCAAATTTGTTATCATCATGTATTAGTCAAAACATATTCTTTCACATGATTGGTAATGAGAGCTTCCATTTCATTTTTTGAAATTGGGGCGTTTCCAATACTGGTCTTTACCTTTAAGTCATTTGTCACATCAAGTCAAACACCTCTCTGACTGCTTACGAGCTTGTGTATGAACGCATAACAGCTTCCCTCATTAGACAGCATGGCTTCATTCTGTATGCTCAAAAAGGGTGTTACGGGTGAGTTCACACTGGTACTTATAGCCTAAGAGAAATCCTGTGTATGAATACATCCCAGATTCTTCCTTAAAGGCCCACTGCACTACTTGTAACTACTTGCGCCCTCTATATAACAAACAATGCCTAATCGGTGCCTGTTGGTTCCCCATGATTCTCTTTTTCTTATGTTAATTGAGAGCTGATTTGATGAGATTACCACCTGTCAGTGACCTTGCAGGGAGGTCTAATCTCTCTGTCCAAACTAGTACAGATGGGCTTTAAGTCATTGGTCACAACCGCTCGGGCGCCTCTCTGTATCTGGTCGACGCCGGGCTGTGACCATAAAGCGGTACAAACACCATATACATCTTTGCATTTATGTAGTGCTTTGCAGGATTATTACCCCAGTCAGCAAATAAAGACACAGAATTTCTCTTATTCCTGACAGCTGTTGTCGTTGGAGCGGACCGAGTGGTTGCTAACGGTGACACTGCAAACAAGATCGGTACCTACCAGCTTGCCCTAGCAGCCCGTCATCACAACATTCCGTTCTACGTCGCTGCCCCCATGACCTCGTGTGACCTTAGTTTGACCTCTGGGGATGAGATCGTTATTGAAGAGCGGGACCAATCAGAGCTCACCAAGATCAACGGCATGCAGATTGCAGCTCCAGGTAGGTGTTTCACAAAGATCCTAAGTTGAACTTATCTCTAAGTTGGATTTAATAACAAGCCAGTTCACGGTTGCAGTCTGAGCATGAGCAGATAAAGGTCATTGCAGAACAAATTTTGAAATACACGGAGACAAAATACTGGATACGTGCTCATGAAAGTTATGTAACATTATTCATTCATGCTCATTCAGTGCACTCCATGATACACAGGTGGGAGAACTCTTTGAAAAGGGGAAACAAAGGCTATTTATATAGCACCTCCATTGCTGTAGGAGTGATTATTTCAAAATGTACAAAATGAGACCTGTTCATGTTTTTAAGATCTGTGGATATTCGGGGTCATTGCAGTAATGTGCTAACCGTGAACTGGTCTATTATGGAAAGCTGTTAGTATCTATGAAAATATTTTGTAAAAGTTATTTTAAAAGGCATAAAATGTTGATTCAAATCCTTCATAATTTCTATTATCAAGGAGATTTCATGTTCTTGATGTGGAATTTATAAAAAGTCTGAGATACTTGAATTTTCGCTTTTGAATATATTTTATTTTGAGGCTACTAGAAATGGCTCTCCATAATTTTTAAGTCCAACTTAAGTTTGACTTAGGATCTTTGTGAAACCTCCCCAGGTCAGTATCCAGCACATATCCTTAGGGCCCATTCAAAAAGATAGGAGGCAGTAAATGGCTGGGAAAAAACCCTAAAACATTGAGCAAAATGAATTGTGCGCTTCAGATTTCTGTATCTTAAAGATACTATGTCCCTTTTGCAGCCAACATCAAATTCTGTAGAACTTTGCGGGAATTATGAATATGTCATGTACAGTATGTCCCATCTGTAAATTTAAACGTTAGCAGTGTCCTAATATTCAAATTATGCAAGGAAACCTGTTTACTTGCTAGACTTCACTGTCAGACACTTTGAGTGACTAACTGGCTTTTTTTCTTCCTTGGTAATAACATCCATAAAATGAGCTGTAATGGTACATGAGCATTTGTCTGCATCAATAACCCACTTCTTGTAATGGCCAAAATTAAATTGATTGAATCCTTGTGCAGCATAAAACGTAGCAGGTTTCAATGTAACCAGGTTTTTACTGTAAATGCAGGTGGTCTTGCTCTTCAGGTTCCTTTTAACTACAGATTTCTATCAAAAAACAATTGTCAAAGGAAACTAAAATGGTGGTCTTTATAGACAGGTGGTCCTCATAAACAGGTGGTCCTCATAAACAGGTGGTCCTTATAAACAGGTGGTCCTTATAAACAGGTGGTCCTCATAAACAGGTGGTCCTCATAAACAGGTGGTCCTCATAAACAGGTGGTCCTCATAAACAGGTGGTCCTTATAAACAGGTGGTCCTCATAAACAGGTGGTCCTCATAAACAGGTGGTCCTTATAAACAGGTGGTCTTTATAAACAGGTGGTCCTCATAAACAGGTGGTCTTTATAAACAGGTGGTCCTCATAAACAGGTGGTCCTTATAAACAGGTGGTCCTTATAAACAGGTGGTCTTTATAAACAGGTGGTCTTTATAGACAGGTGGTCCTCATAAACAGGTGGTCTTTATAAACAGGTGGTCCTCATAAACAGGTGGTCCTTATAAACAGGTGGTCCTCATAAACAGGTGGTCTTTATAAACAGGTGGTCCTCATAAACAGGTGGTCTTTATAAACAGGTGGTCCTCATAAACAGGTGGTCTTTATAAACAGGTGGTCTTTATAAACAGGTGGTCTTTATAAACAGGTGGTCTTTATAAACAGGTGGTCTTTATAAACAGGTGGTCTTTATAGACAGGTGGTCTTTATAAACAGGTGGTCTTTATAAACAGGTGGTCTTTATAAACAGGTGGTCTTTATAAACAGGTGGTCTTTATAGACAGGTGGTCTTTATAGACAGGTGGTTGCTAAAGCAGGTCTCAATGTAACCAGGGACCCATTTCACAAAGCCCTTTTTTCAATGACAAAAATCAGTGACAAATCTGCTGATAACCAATCAGAGGCAGGATTTCAGTAGCTTATATTAACAAGAACTGTAATTTGTCACTGATGACAAGTTTTGTGAAACACCCCCAGGTTGCACTGTACATCACTGAATGTTTTGTTTTTTTCTCCCTCAGGTATCGGAGGCTGGAATCCTGCGTTTGATGTGACCCCTGCTGACCTCATCACCGGGATCGTCACCGAGCATGGTGTCTTCAAACCGAATGAACTCCAGGAAAAACTGACAGAACTTTCTTCATCGTCGTAGTGAATAGAGTAAAGGAGGAAAATTGTACTAAAATACTGTAACATGGTCCCCATAATAAGTCGTGGACAGTGGAGAAATCTTCCCCAAATCACGGAAAACCATGGAAATTGTTAGGGTAAACAGAAGCCATCACAAACCATGTCACTGCATGGTATTCCTTTGCTGCTCGGATGCTGCAACCCTTCGCAAAATGGTACTTATCTGGTTATGGACACATGCAAAAATTGGACACGGAAAGTCATTTGGTTCTCAAAAATGATGATGATCCACAGCACTTGTATGGCGCCATTGATCTGTTTCAAACATTCAAAGGTGCCTGCTCTTCCAATAGTTATGGACTATACACATCTGCTTGAAAACATGGGTTTTGAGGCCTGACTTTCTAGTTTGTGGGTGTTGCAAAGAATAGGAGGGAACGCTCATTGTCAGTTTTTGTGGGAAGACCCTCCATAAACTGCAGGAAGTCTTCTATGAGCATCTTAGAGCCTGCCAATAAAAAGCCAAGTAATTTCCAAGAGAAACTAACAGAAAATTCTACAGCAGCATAATAAAGTCAACAAAAAGGGAAGGGGGGGGGAGAACCTTTGCTCATGCAGTGCCTTCAATGTGGAACGCTTCCCCCCCCCCCCCTCGAGAGAGAGATCCATGATAGCAGATCAGTTGGAAGTGTTTACAGCTAATCTTCAAATATATCTGTTTAATTTGGCATAAATTTAATTGTTCTGTCAGTTTTGTCTATCTCACTTCTATTACTTTGTTTATAATGCAGATGCTTTTATGCAATATCTTTCTTTGATTTTGTTTCACACGTGTCCCTACAAGGGAAATCCAGCCCCAAATAGACAACTACTCTACGACTTAATATAAGAGAGCTATGAATTTTTGAAAGTTGTAATCACTATACATTTGGGCACTTCAAATTGGCTGAAGCGGTAATGTCAATGTGATGTAGTGCCGGACAACTTTCCCATCTGTCCCAGCATACTAAAATTGTATTATTTTTTTTGTCAAAAAAATCATGGCTCAGGAGGGGTCTATTCTTTTTAGAGGACCTATAATAATATGCTATCTATAATATATTTTGAGTACTGCCCCAAAGGAGAAGGGACTTACGAGAAAAACAGAAAAAAGTGATATTTTTGTACACAGCAAATGGGAGAGCTATCCACGTCCTACGTCACAATCCTCTGACCAAATTACCAATTTGAGATTCACAAAGACTCATATTTCAAACATTAATTTCAAACTTTGCCATTCTGTTCCTGGCATTTTTCTGCTTTCATACACATCAACTTATTACATGGGTAATGATTTTGACGCCTTACAAATCTCATATATTATTATTATTGTTGTTATTAAATAATATCAATTTTATTAATATCTAGCCTCCATCAATTGTATTAGTAAATGCAGACATTGTTTGAATTGCATTGTATTCAGTTACACAGCACCCTCTATAGGTTCATGTGATGTTATGTTCTTGTTGTGTACCGTACATCTTTGGGCGATTTTTTTCTCTTTAGACATTCACAAACGTAATACGACATTCATTATTTATTGTTTTCCTCTTGCACTTGCAATTCATTGAAATTTTGTTTTATCTTGCTGTTTAGTGTTATTCATTCATGTTAAGTCTAAAACACTCAAAAGTAAGACCTGTTTATACTGTATAGTTATTTAGTTCATCTTTTTCTTGACTTTGTCTTTGCTAAATGAAATAAAGACACTGCTACAGTACTACTAATTCCGTCTGATCAGGACATGTCAGTGAAAATATACAGTTAACAACTAAAGCTATTCTTCTTCTTCTTCAAGATAATCTGCCTCCTTCAATACTGAAGATTCTTGCAGATGCCGTATACTCAGCCTGATTGAGGTGTGCAGGTGGACCATTACACCAGGGTTTCCCCCTACTCTTATACGAATAGTGCAATGGGTTCTTAACGTACAAGGGTGGTGACTCTCCTGTACACGGGGCCTCCATTTAACGTCCTATCCAAGGGAAGGAGGGTTTTTACTTGACATAACATATTCATTCCCCTTGTAAATTTGATGTTTTGTTTTTTTGTAACTCAAGAATGAGAGGTGAACAGGTTTAATTAGGGCCTTTGTTGAAAACTTTTAGATGTAAGCTTTGATATGTCCCATTCTCAAAAAACATAAACAGGAACAAATCAACTTTTCACATACTTAAAAAATTACAAAAACTTGGTGTAGGCCCGGGGGTGAGGGTATGAATAATTGAGTTGTTAACTGTACATTTGATGCCGGTTTACGTTCAGAACTCTACAATACATGGCGTAAGGGACACTTGATTACAGAATAACTAGAACTTGCTCTTTTCTGCATAATTTACACTAAACCAGGGTTTAAAGAGGCTCCTATTACAGCCAACTACTCCTTTTAAATCAAAGTATTTATTGAAATCTGCCTGAAGCTTTACAATCATGTAGTCTTGTTGATTTTGTACTTCTTCCTAACTTTCTAAATTGTCAAATTCGCCTCGGGATAGTTTTACTGGATAGATGGTGCAAATAAATGCATTATATTATTATTATCGCAACCTTCTTTGTATCTTGCTTGTTCTCTTTTGATTTTTGTTTTCCATGATGTAGTTCACTGTAGGCCCACTCATGATAAAAGTAAAATCGAAAAGCAGATTGAGAGAGACAAATTTAAACTTAATAACAGAGAGAGGCAGGAGAGAGAGAGAGAGAGAGAGGGTGTGAGATATGAAAAGTGAAGGCAAATATTACATTGGAGGTCAAAGGCGAGGAAATATTTCACAGAGAAAGAGAGAAAAGAAGAATTGTGCCGAAACAGAAAAGAAACAAAATTATGAGGGGAGTGGAACAATATAGTGTAAAACATGAACGTAACACCAGGCCTGCATAATGAATGAGATATTGTGAAGAAAAGAAACAGCTCCATCAATCGTTTCGTTATAAACATGCAGACCATTAAGCTATGTGTGTATTTGTGGAAATTAGAAAGGAATGAGACCCCCCCCCCCCTACGAAATACGAATCCCCCTAATATATATATCTGACTTGCTCAAGGAGCAACGAAAGGTTCAGGTGACCCGTTGATTAAAGAAATTCGAAAGAAAGAAAACCCAATCTTGCCCCCCCCCCCTCCGAAATACGCGAATCCCACAATTAAAAAAGAAGAAAGAAAAGAAAAAAAGAGAACACCATGTGTTGATCGAAAGGCCTATAGGTTAAGCTAACCCGTGATTTGTAGAAATTAAACATTAACATGAACCCCCCCCCCCCCCCCACCATAATACGAATCCCCATCCCCCACTATGAGTTGGTCGGCAAGGCGGGCCTTTATATTTCGTTTAGTTGCATTGCATCCACTTATATCACGCATCCTGCCCTATCCACACACACACACTCCACTCACTTAAACAAAATTAGATTTGGAGGTATTAAAACAATATTATTACTATCATACTTCTAGCCACGAAATTCCCCTACCGCGGGAGTCCGAGTCCGCTACTAAAACGTAATAATAAGAACTGACTTCTTTTTATTCTATTTTTTCCTGTCCAATGCACTCACTGCTGATCGAGGGATAAATAAGGGAACTATAAATTCCATCAAACAAAGTAACAATAATTTTGTCACGATTAAATTCAACGAAGTATACCGGGATTCATGTAATTGACATTTTTGGATAGTCTGGTAAAAACCCCTCCATGCCCAAATAAGGACTGTGCGGCTTTGATACTGCGTACAAATAGAAGGAAGTTAGAAATGGAAATTGAACGTGTGAATTCCGCTGAAAATTATTCGTCGTTCGTAGGACAGTTTTACGAGTACAAAGTAAAACTGCGTCACCTGAAGGGGAAAAGAAAGCTTTTGTCAATACTATAATCACTATCAGACCTATTTTCGATTAAAGATATCAGTCCATATACGGTGGTGTCTTCAAACTATATATAAAATCTCCTGTCCATTCCCCGTATTCCTCTTATTTCTTGGTAGATTCCATGAACACCCGAATTATTAGATAAAAGTTTACTCAACTCAAAAAAAAGTATTGTCAAAATCCTCTTGTATTCCAAATTTGGGCTGAAGCAATAGGAACTTTCTGATTTGCGTGGACGTGTGACTTAAGGCACTGGCATGCAGTCACATGTGACGTCCTTTTAAGGCTATATGGCAGTGCCTTAAACATAAAAGGATGTCTGCAGTCCACGTTCTCGTCGTGCAAATCGAAAAGTCCCTACTGAATCAGGGGCAGATCTAGCTTTTTGCTAAGGGGGGGGGTTTGACCAAAATAATGACGATGCGGAGCATCGTCCACGAGCCGCGAAGCGGCGAGCCGATTTTTTTTGGGGGGTGTTTATTTGAACCCCGTAAGTGATGTTTTCCTGGCATCTATTAACACAATGGAGACCATAAAAAGCAGTGCATGATAACGTCTTTTTAAATCAAGTAACAGTTTAATACATAGTTATATCCAGAGTTATCATGTGTTTGGTTAAGTTACCAGATGAGTTTGAATATCTTCTCACAATATTTGCACTTGAAAGGGTTTCTCTCCAGCGTGCGTTCTTTTTTCTTTCTTTTTTTCTTTCTTTTTTTCTTTTTTTTTCCTTTTTTTTTTTTTTTTTTTTTTGGGGCCGCCCAAGGGGGGGGTTGCAACCCCCCCAACCCCCCCCCCTGGATCCGCCACTGTGAATGTGGGTCAAAATCCATTATGTGTGTGTTATCTCATTCCAAAACGATTGCTCCTTTATTTACATTGACTATATTAGGAAGTTGGAAACAAACAGCGTCAACATCAACCCAAACTCAAAACAAACAAATGCTAATTACAAGCAAAATATTATTCTCTTCGTATGATTATTACAATCCTGCCTTCATTCGCATCTTCTCATTGAGTGATACAAAATGGATAAAGTTTATCAAGGATGTCAACCTTTTTATGAAAGTCTGTTGTCATCATAAAAGTTCTTTCTTGCATTTGGGTTTCGTAACCTTTGAGTTTTCGGCCGCTATTCGTGATAAACACCTTATAATAATGCTCCTTATACCCTTGTGAAATGGCGCAGTGGACAAGTGAGCAGAGAAAACTTAAGTATCGATCATCAGACAAGAGTTAAAGGCTGTTTCAAATAATTAAAGGTTATATTGTCGTTTGATTCGGAACATTAAGGTACTGTGAAAGCCTAGTTACATTGCATCATTTTAAACAACGAAGTACTGAAGCACGGGGCGTAATTTAACTTTTAAAGAAGCATATGCATAATGGCCTGACCTACAAATACCTATAAAAAGCCCAAACTCGGAACAAGGCGATTTTGACAACACTTTTTAAAGACCCTGGTGATCATTCACCCGTGGCAGAAATGAGTATGAATAGGGTATGCGTTGGACAGAAAATAAGTTACTCTTTATCGTGAAAGCAATTCCAAGTCATATTGGTTATGACTTTTCAATTAGAAGGTACAACATTTGGGTAAACGTTATTGATACGCCCTGTATAGGCCTAAATTATTTTGTTTTGTAAGTCGTATTTTAAGATTACGCGCTGCCGTAATAATGATAATAACAACAAACCATTTTGTATAGCACATAATAGGAATGTCCTTTAGTGCTTGAGAAGAAAAAGGCAATTAGACAAGCAAAGAGAGAATAATGTTCCTGAATTAATTTGTATCTGTTAAACATTTGGAGCAAATGTGTTTTTTATGGCAGACCTTTGTCTAATAAATTGATGTTTTTTTCTGCAAAAGTCGGGAAGGCCTTTCCCTCAGAAATTATTTGTAATTTGGACAATAAAACTTGGATCTACATCTAAAAAAAAATTGAATCACTTCTGCCCATATTCCCTGCCTTATGTGTTTGCAATCACCCCCCCCCCCCCCACCCCTCCCACCTCCGGACGAAAAAAAAAGAAAGAAACATGGTTCAATATCCCATTTTCAGGTCACAAACATTTTCAGACCCTTGTACCGAATGATCGTATATGTTTTGTGCTACACGAAGATTCAATCAGTTTAATTTGGGCCATTACAAGTAGTGGGTTATTGATGTAGACAAAATAAATGCTCATATACCAGTTACAGCTCATTTTACCATAGAAGAAAAAAAAATGTCAGTCAGTCACTCAAAGTGTCTGTAGCAGCGAAGTTTCCTTACATAATTTGAATACTAGGACACTGCTAATATTTATATTTCACAGATAGGACATACATGACATATTCATAATTCCTACAAAGTTCTCCAGAATTTGACGTTGGTTGCAAATGGGACATTGAGCTGCATGATTAAAAAGTAAATAAAGTGAACAATAGAACTCGAGATCAAATATCATAACACACTAAATAAATATTGGTTGTATTATGGTTTGCGCATGTGTGCATAAAGGGATTTCAAGTAATGTTCAAACAAAATATTTTGTAGAAGGCGGTCCCCAATGAGAGCCAAACAAACATGACAAATACATGACAAATGCCAGCAGCGAAGTATACATGATTGTATAGGTTAACTATATACAAGCATTATGAGTTTAGTATTTATGACCATGCATGGTAGTTCATCTTTTTACCGATCGTGATGATTTGTGAGCGGAATAATAATACGTTGAGAGGAATACGGGTCAGTGGGCAAGAGAGAGGGGGAGGGAGAGAGGGAGAGAGAGGGAGATAGAGAGAGAAGGGGGAGGGGTGTTCGCCGACACCCCCTCTCCCGGCCTTGCAGTGTTTAAAACAAAATCAGGAATACCCTTTCCTCGAAGTAAGAAGCTTGCTTGCACACTTTATTGTCTGTGATATACAGTTAACAACCCCTTATACTGTAATCATACATACCCCTTGTAAATTTAAGGTGTTTGTTCTTCTTCCCCCCCCCCCGTAAATCAAGAATAAATGGTGGACAGGTTGAATACTTTTGAATGGCTTTGATATATTACATTCTCAAGAAACATAAATCGGGACAAAACATTTTTTCACACACTTACAAAATGTACAAAACTTGGTTATATAAGGGTATGAATAATTTTCTTGTTAATTATATGAGTATACAAAGAATTACAAAGGAACCACCAGGACCCTGTTTCATAAAACTTGATATCAATAACAAGTTACAAGCTACTGTTATAAGCTACTGAAATCAAGGCATCCGATTGGCTGAGAGCAAATTTGTCATAGAAATTTAGCATTTGTTATAGATAACAAGTTTTATGAAACGGGCCCCAAAACCTGCTGAAATTGTGGGTGTACCTAGCTTCGTAAGTTGAAAGAAAATGTCCAGTATAGGCCTACCACCCCCCCCCCCCACCCCCATCCCATCCTTGAATAAATCCTTGATATACTCTTGGTCAAATAAAATGTGATGGGCGCCACACCTTCGGCTAATTTGTGCAGAGGCGTTAGAAGACTAGCTAGAGGTCACTTATAACACTTTGTTTGCTTTCTGTGCCTCTCTGCACGGCCATCGCTAGTTTGCCAAGCGTGCAATTTTGCACAAAACCATAAGCATCAACTGAGGAAAGGATTGCTTTAATGCAATATAATAGCTTTGCAATCTTAACCATTTCCAGTCTTCAATGGCTGCAAGACAAACCGTTTAATACCGGTATAGAATGATCTTGCACTGGAACAGTAAAACAATCTTGAAGCCTTTAGCATAATTAAATAGAGTTTGGCACTGGTCAGGGGCGGCGATTTCTTTTCATGACCGGGGGGGGGGGGGACGAAATCCGAGGACGGGGGGGGGGGGGGGGGGAAGAAAAAAATCTGCACCCCCACTCTTACATGGTACATGCAGTCCCGCGGAACGTTTTTCAAAGCAGGGGGGGGGGGATCGAGGTGGGCTAAAGTATTTTCGATCAGGTAAAGCAAAGCGAGCGAAGCAAGTGGAGTGTAAATTGGCGTGGGGTCCAGGGGCGTAGCCCCATGATGACCCCCCCCCCTAAAAAAATTGAGGGGGGGACGTGTCCCCCCGTCCCCCCGGGATCGCCGCCCCTGGCACTGGGAGATTAGAATTGGAATTAGATCGGAAATATTTATAGTTCAGGGCCAACATCAACGAATAATTATTTGCAAATGATAGGATGTTAAGGTTATAGACTTCTTATCGTATTGACACTATCTGGTTTTATCGTTGAAAGGCACTAGCATTACATTTAATTGATTTGTTGCATTAGGCATTAGAAAAGGAACAGACTCAGGAGCGGTTGTAAAAGAACATTTTTCGGAGAGGGAGGCTGGAGGTTTTTGCATTCATTTTCTACATGTGCCTCGTTGTTTTGTTGGAGGGGGGGGGGGCTTGAAAGCTTCCACCCCCCCTTCAGAACCGCTATTTATTATAGATAGATTGCTTCTTTTGG